>ML808293.1:40798-52364 GCA_009831015.1 Picea engelmannii
AACACATCGAGCTACACATGCACTTCATCAGAAAGCTTATTCATGATCAAGTTATTGAAGTGCTCTTTTTCCCTACAGAAGATCAAGTTGCAGACATTTTCACAAAGTCTCTTACAGAAGCGAAGTTTTCCAAACTTCGATCTCTGTTAAGAGTTTAGGAAGATGTCATTAAGGGAGGATAGGCTCTAATGCCTCCTTCCTTCTCCTATTGTGTCATTATTGTAAATCCTTCAATCCTATCCCAAGTTGTTCTTAAGGGGGGATGTTAGGATATTTAGACACTTAGGATTTAGTTAAGATCTACTTGGTATAATATGTCATTAGGTAAAACTGTGTTTCTTTAGTATGCATTAGTATGCATTTGTAGTTAGGCAATCCGACGGTCACGATATGTTCCCAACATAGAGTGATCCGACGGTTCATACTCTCCTAGATCTTAACGACCATTGATTCGTGGCTTAGCACCCGATTGGTCCATGATCTCTATTTAAAGAGAATGGAGGGTCATTTGTCGATGATCGATTGTGAGAAACTCTCTTGTAAAATCTCTCTATAATCTTTTTTCTTTGCATTAATAAACTACTCCAAGTGGCCGCGTTGGCTGGGGCTGTGGATGTTTCCCCGTAGGGGTTTTACCACGTGAAAATATCGATGTGTTGATCTTTGATCTGGTTATGTGAGTGGCTACTGAAGGTGTTCGTCCTCTATTGGAATACCTGTGTTTTCGAACACAACAAAAGCATGTAAAATTCAAATCCAACTTGAACAATTACCAACCATCAATTTTTACATTGACCAATGCAACAATTAGCAATCTCCAATGCAAATATTAGTGCCTTTTTATTGGGTGGATGGAGACACTTCCTTGGAAGGAAAATTAAACAAAGAGGAATACAATATTTTGTTCAGAGATAAACCATTATAAAACCCAACAACAATCCTTCCAAATAATCTAGTGTGGAATACTAGATGAACTAGGGTTTAATAATTCTTTAGGGGTGTAAACCCTCTTACTCCTTCTGGAAAGACTTATAGTCCTTCAATGGAAAAGAATAATAAACTTTGGTTGATGGTGTAAGCCCTTTTACTCCACCTCAGATTTTAGATATATTTATTGAATTTAAACAAGCAAGATGACAATGAATTACATAAATTACTCCCCAAATCCGAGAGATAGCATACAAGAACCCTTTACTACCAAAAATCATGCAATAATTTACCAAGAAACACCATCAAGAGAAGTCACTAGTCTTAATTGCTCCAATAGACAAGAGTTGCATCCATCATGACAATAAAAAGAGAGATAGTGAATTGTCCAAGAGGTCCGAAATATCAGTCCAAGAAGTATTTTCAAGAGTGATGAGTTATCTCCAAGTGAAAAATGAATTGCCTCTATTTATAGAGGAAAACCCAAGTCATAGTTTTTCCACATTACAATTAAATCCATAATTTTAGGCTAAAACCAAAGTTACAATTTTTAATTAAGAAATTGTTTTTCTCTTATTTCCTAGATAGCCTACAAAATGAACAAAAATAACAAAATGATGGCACATAATCCCATAAAGATCCTCACCAAGGTGGCATGTGTGAAAGTAYGCCTCCAAAGGCTAGGAAGTCATGCTAGAAATGTGCCACATCATCCCCAAATCAATATATAATGTGGGGCTTCAAGCCCACAACACCAYCAAGTGTACCAAATGTGCCAAATTTCCTCTCAAAAGTGTGACATAATGATACCCAAGAGGAATGTTTCAGCATAGGAGGYTGTYGTCTTGTTCTCTTCATGTTCCTGAGCTTCATTCATGTGCTAGAGACATCATCCAAGGTGAAAATTCATCATCCTAGGCCTCCAATGTGTGGGGCACAACGTCCATCATGTGGGCTTTCATGCCCCTATGAAGKTCCATGTGGCTTAGTTCCTTCACAAATGACTTTCATTGGGAAAGGTCMTGTAAAGACAAGAAACTACATCCTCCAAGGGTCCACAAATCATATGAATATTGCAAAGTAAGCCACATTTAATAAAATAAATTCCCAAACAAGTGCATAAAGTCCCCCCTTTTCAAATTGAAAAAATGCTCCAAGACCTTATAAACTTTGCCAAATTTAGATATGGGAGGGATGTCATGGTGCCCTATTGGGTAGGCCAATCCCCAAGTCAAGGAAAGTTTCCAAAGAATACCCTCTCTAGGACATGTAGTGAGTATGAGGTGGATTGGGTAGTACCTTTTGGAATGAGGTTCTTTACATATCAAGGGCTCACATTGTCTCATTTATCGGTGCCTTTTTGGAGGGTGTGCTACTTCCCTTTGTTTGCAATGCAACTTTTTCCCAAGCTCTTTATTTTCCTTTCATTTTTAATGGTCCGAGCATTGAGTGCTATATGAAATGGAAATAAAAATAGCACCACAATTCCACTTGAATTTAGAACACATTGAGTTCCATATGCATTGGAAGTTAAAGGACACCACAATGCATTCCCCCATCAAACATGACATTTTTATTTATTTTCTTTTTAAAGGTTCTTCATATTTATGTAGTTTCGTTGCATGGCTCTCAAGACGTTAGGGAGAGCATCTAGAAGGATAAATTATTTCATTTTACTTTTATAGTGTTAGCTACAATACCTCTGGGCCTTCAACCCCTTGTTCCCATGAAATGAGGTACAATCCCTTCTTGGGGTTAGTGGACCCAAAAACCCAAAATATGAGGAAACATAGGAGAAGAAGTGTAAACCGTTGTAAGTATGAGTGGGAATGGTACGATGAACCTTCAAGTAGACACCCCTAGTAGCAACCATTTTCTCAAGGGAGAGAAACTTATTAGGATACCATGTCAACCACCAAGGTGAAATAAGGAAAAATGTGTAATTTCCAAGCAAACATTCCATAATCAAGAAATGATCCTTTGCAACATGCTCAAATGCTTCAATTACTAAAGTGAAACTTACCATGAGATTGGACTTGTTACCTCATAAAGCAAGACTTGTTGTTATTTTTTGGCCAGGATGGTGTGGCAGACATTGTTATGCCATTGACGATGAATGGTGATGTGTAGTTGAGAGGAGGGGATACGTTTCCTCAATTTGGGATTAACTAGTCACCTGGATCTTAGTACTCCATGTTTTCTACTTGCGGGCCTTGAGACATCATCTCCTTAGTTACCCTTAGGTTGGGGGGGTAACATGTAGTTAATATAGTTCCATGAAGGTTCAAGTCTCGTTGATGACATATTATTTATTATGCTTGTTCCTGTGGATGCATGCCAATGCATGAGATAATGATTGGGCTAGGTGCATGTCCTCGGTGACTTTGTTAAAATAGACACTCCCCCCTTTAATATAGCTAAGGTATATTAAATTTATTATCACATTGTAAGAAATAAATATAATGTCATAATAGTCATAAACAAAATATCATGTAATAATAGTCATAGGATGATTATTGTGTAATATATCATTAATAAGTAATAATGATAAGTCATGCCCTTTTCCAAAGACATGAATTATCATCCCTACATTTATTTATATGCACACTCATTGTATAATAAACAATAATGATTTATCCCTTGAGGAATATATGGATTGGTCCATGTTATAATGGGTGCTCAAGTGAAGTGACCAAGAGGTTTGCTTAAGTGGTAGGAGAGTGGTATTTCTACTGGCCTATGATCAAGTATATATTTATTTGTTGTTTTGTTGATTTGTGATCAAGTAAGTGGTATTAAAAAACAAAAAAAAAACAAAAATGTTCTACAAATAATTTCCAAACTAGTGGCCCAAAATATTTGATAGTTAAAAAAGAAAAAAGTCATCCAAATATTTTTAAAGTGCACGTCAAGAAGTATATGTCAAACAAAGATTCTATACTTTGCAATAAGTAAACTTAATAGCCATGTACAAAGAAAAAGTAATTTATAGAAAAAGGTAATAGCCACGTACAAAGAAAAGGTAATTTATACGATAACTACTCCAAAATGGTCCAGATCTTCTCGGCTTTATCTGACGGTAGTTGTTGCTCCTCTTGAGCGTCGACGCTTTCTTCCTACACTTGGAAGAATTTCAAGTGTCCAAAAAGGCCTCGAACTTTTTCTTCTTTCCTCTGCGAGCTCTTCTACTTAATTCCTCTCCTGCTCTCTCAATGACGTTGTTGCTCTTGAGGTTTACTCTTGAATCCTCAAAGGATTTTTCGGTTTCTACGCTTCTTGCAGAACCTCTGCGTACACAAGGTTTTATCTGTCTTGATTTTTCCTGTAGCTTCAACCTCCAAGGAAACTCGTCTTTTTTTTCTTTCTCCCTCAGATGGAGAATATAATTCCCTCCTATCACTCTTCAGCTCAAGCAACCTGATTGTTGAGTCCTTCAGGGTGTTCAGTAACCCTACGAAGATCCTTCCCTGGATTCTTCTTCTATCTCTGAACTCAAAGAGTTCCTCCTGGGTGTTCTGGCACTTACTCAATGCCCTCCTGGCAGAGTACCAAGAATCCTTAGTGATTCTTGCTTCTTATGAACTCACAGCATAGTTCTTTCTCTGTGCACTCCTTGCACCTACTCAGTGCCCAATTGGCAGAGATTTACAGAACTCCTCTTAGATTCTGTCTACAACTGTGTTTCCCCATAGCCTTGCCTCCTGAGGTGTTCAACAACCTCAAAGGTCTTTCTATAAGCTATCAATTTCAGCTATTGTTCCCTCTTGGCACATCTTTGTTTGACTCCGCAGAGTTCAGAAGTGCTTCAGTGCACTGGCTATCAGAACTCACAACGTTCTGTCACACCCTCCTGGTGTGAAGCCTCAAAGACCTCTCAATCTTGAAAATCAAACAACTCTTTGCAAATGTCTAGCATACATCTACAACATAAAGAACACACACAGACATTCATTCAACACAAGAAAAATGCAGGAAAAATTGTTGTTTGTATTAAATGGCAAATGCCTATTTTTACAAGGTGTTCCTGAGCACGACCTATAACAAGATCTCAACTCTTCTCTTCTCTTCTCTATGATAACTACTCCAAAATGAGACCCCCAAAAGATATTTTACCTGAGGGGGCTCTAGTCCGCAAATCAGATCTAGATCTCAGCCTTACAAAACATTAAAGGCCTATTTACTTTTATGCTTGTGCAAAGCATGGCTTCATGGCTCACCAGCCTAAGACATTAAATTACATTCATTCAAATTTTAAATGAGGACTGCGCCTCTCTTCAACACATGATTTGAATTCGCTGACGTGCTGGCTAGCTGGTTGGCTGACGTGGAGAGATTCTCCTACATCATAAATCCTTATCACTCCCCTCTCCCTTGAAGTTGTACCTTGGCATAGACCCTAGACCACAGAAGATTTCCCCACCCCTAGATTTACCACTCCTCCTCTTGTTACTGTTGTTGCTACTGCATAGAGAGGAGCATCTGCTGACTCAATCCCTTTATCCTTCTCTCTGAATCACCCATTGTTTCCCCTTCCACCTGGAAGCTCATTTCCAGTATCCCCTATTTGAGCTCCTTCTCCTTTGAGTTCTCCTCCACCTAATATTCTGATGGCAGGAGAAAATCCCCCCATGACCAGAATGGAGCCCATAATAGCTGCTAGGTATGCTCCCCTTTTGTTACCTCAACCTCGCAATTCCCTTCCAACAGATGGCTACCTTAAGCAACTGACCAAGTTTACAGGTGAAGGGGACATAGCTACAGAAGAACACCTTGAAGCCTTTTATAGTTTTACATATGATCATGTTATCATGCATGCAGATGTATGGATGAGAATTTTTATCCATAGCCTTGAAGGTGAGGCTAGAAAGTGGTTTAGGGCCCTGCCACCTGGATCTATTGATGGGATTGAGGCTTTGGATAATGCCTTTTTGAGACAGTGGGGAGACAAAAAATACTTCATGTATTACATGATAGAGTTTGGGTCTTTGAAGAGAAAGGAAGAAGAGTCTGTCTCTAATTTCTCCAAGAGATTCAATAAAATGTACAATAAGATCCCCATTGAAATAAAGCCCTCAGAAGCCTCTGCTAAGATCACTTATGCTAGAGCTTTTGATCCCGATTTTTTCCTTCTATTGAGGTAAAGGAGAGCCACTACTCTAGCTCACATGCAGGATGCAACCATCGAAGTAGAATCTAACATATTGGTTGTTGACCAACTCAAGAATAAGGCTGATAGATACATATCTAGGAAGAGACCTGAAGCCTCCCCATCTAATTCCTCTCCCCTTCCCCTTCAGATGGACGAGGTAACTAAAGTGATAAAGTCATTTTCAGCTAGAATGGAAAGGTGGGAGTTAGAAGGGAAGCCCATGTACATAAATCCCCAAAATATTGATAACAGAGGCTTCATGAGGCCTAACAAGAATGTGCCACAGGCTTTGCCAAGGGAACAAAGGAGAAAAGTTAGAGATGATCAGAGGATTCAAACCCCTATCCAAAATAGCCAAGTTGATCATGAGGAAGGAGAAGAGATAGATGAGCTCAACCCTTGAATTCATTGTATTGAAGACACTTCTACTCTTCCCCATTTGACTCAATATTCATATGAAGGATCCCTTATGAACATTCAAGTCAATGAGTTGGGTAAAGGGGAAAATGACAACAACACTCCAAATAGATATCATCTCAGGTCAAAGAAGAAAGAAGGGAATTTTGATAGCCATGATCAGCCCCTCATAGTGAGAAAACCTGCTAAACCTGCTACAATCACTACTAAAGAAAAGAAAACTTAGAATACTTTGCCAACAACCAAAGAACCTATCTATGAGGTAAGGGAATCTCCTAAGCCTCTTTCCTCCTTTAGTTTTGAGCATGAAATTCAAAAGATTATAATTCTTGTATCCCTATCAGAGTTAGTTAAAAATGAAGATTTCAAAAGGTCCCTCTCCAAGTTGCTACAATCTGAGTCCCCCCAAGCTTCTACAGACTCAGTAAATCTTCAAGATGAAGAAACAATAGTCATCCTAGGTCCCATGGTAGAAGACAAAGATGATTCATCCCCTCCCTTCTATAGATCCTTGAACATACATGATAAGGTGCTGCATAATTGCCTGATGGATTCATGAGCTTCCCACAACCTTATGCCCAAAATAGTCATGGAAGAATTGGGACTAAAAGTGACAAATGCTTATCATGATTTGTAATATTTTGATTCAAGGAGGGTGCAATGCCTTGGAGTCATCAAGGACTTGGTGGTCTCTTTATTTCAACTTCCCATGAAGAGTGTGGTCATGGACATTGTAGTATCTGATGTTCCCCCCAAGTTTTACATGTTGTTGTCAAGATATTGGATTAAAAAACTTGGAGCAACATTACAGATGGATCTCACATATGCCACAATTCCAATCTTTGGAGGGGAACACAGGAGGTTGTACAGAGAAGCTCAGCTGGCCTACATTGTTAGTGATGAAGAAGACCCCACCAATCATCCTATCTTTGTGCTTGACACTGATTTGGGGTCTAGTTTATTGCAGCTCATTGATACTCCTCAAGCCCCTTTTTAAGTCGGGAAGCAGCCCATATTTAATCGCAAGATACCTCCTCCAACCACCTCTATTTGGAAGATGTTCTTCAATGGAGCTTCTTCTAGTGAAGGCGCTGGCGCTGGAGTGGTTTTTGTGTCACCTTGTCAGGAAACCATATCCCTATCATACAAGCTAGAATTTGAAGCTACCAATAATGCGGTAGAGTATGAAGCTCTTGTTCTAGGTTTAAGGGCTGCAAAAGAAATGGGAATTGAGGAGGTAGCAGTGTTCGGAGATGCCGAGTTGATAATACAACAAGTCAGAAATGCTTATCGGGCTAAGCATCCTTAGCTCAGGGGTTACATAAATGAGGTGTGGGACCTGATTGATAACTTCTTCTCATCTTTCAACATTTCTTTTATTCCTAGAGAGGAAAATACTTTGGCCAATTCCTTAGCTGTCTCAGCTAGTCTTTTCAGGATCCCTCTGCCACCTAAGATCAAATATGATGTTGAGATAAGATATAGGCCATCTATCCTAGACAATATCAAGCATTAGAAGGTATTCAAAGAGGATATTGAAATCAAAAAATTTCTTTAGTCTGTTGATGAATTTTTTGCATTACACATTGATCAGGATCCTAATCTCGAAAGTCACCCTCACCTTGAGATATTTTTAAATAAAATTGCTAATCACATTATTCATTTGCCTAGAAATCACATTCTAAATGGATTAGTCCCTTTAGAAAGACTGTTCGATGGGAATGATGTGGAAGTAAAGGGTAGGGTTTCAAATGGAGATGTTTATACAACATAGTGCAACATCATCACACAGGAGGAGCCTAAGTTTGTCAAGTTGACAAGCAGTTTGACCAAAGAACAGAGGGCCAAATATACCGAGTTATTAAGAGAATTTGCTGATGTGTTTGCATGGACCTATGAAGACCTCAAGACATATGACACAACTGTCGTTGAACACAAGATCCCACTGAAGGGAGAGGCTAAGACATTTAGGCAGAAGCTAAGACAGATAAATCCCATGTTGTTACCTGTCATGGAGAGAGAAGTGAAGAAGTTGTTAGATGCCTAAATCATTGTCCCCTTGAGATATTCTGAGTAGGTAGCCAATTTGGTCCTGGTGAGGAAGAAAAGTGGAGAAATCAGGCTCTGCGTCGATTTCAGGAACCTCAACAAGAGCTCAAAGAAATACAACTATCCCTTTCCCAACATGGAACACATATTGTAGAGGGTAACTGGTGCATCTAGGATATCCATGATTGACGGTTTTTCTAGCTATAATCAGATATACGTCATGCTTGAGGACAGAGAAAAAACATCCTTCAGCACTCCTTGGGGCACATTAATTTATGCCAAAATGCCTTTTGGATTAATGAATGCAAGAGAAACATTTCAGCGAGCCATTGACATAGCCTTCATCAAAAAGAAGGATCAATTTGTGGTGATATATCTGGATAACATCACAGTCTTCTCTAGGTCTGATAAGGAGCACCACTGTCACTTGAGGAAAGTTTTCTTGAAATGTCGGAGGTTTGGCATTTCCTTAAATCCCAAGAACTCTTTGTTTGCTATGAAGGAGGGGAAGATGTTAGGCCATATAGTATCAGCAGAGGGAGTGAGAATTGATCCTAGCAGGGTAGAGGCAATTCATACCCTATCACTTCCCAGGTATAGAAAGGAAGTTCAGGATTTTTTAGGGAAGATTAACTTTCTGAGGAGGTTCGTCTCAAATTTTGCTGAGTTGGTGAAACACATAACAACCATGCTCAAAAATGGAAATGAAGTAAGATGGACTGTTGAACCCAGGGAATCTTTTGTCCAAATAAAAAGGGCATTGAATCAGGCACCTGTGTCGATCAGTCCTGATTATTCCAAGGATTTCCTAATTTTTTCTTTTGCTTCATTTGATACAATAGCAATGGTCTTATTGCAGAAAAATGAGGAAGGGCAAGAACAACCCATTTCCTTCTTCAATAAGGCATTAAGAGATGCAGAAATTAGGTATGAGATCATGGATAAGCAAGACTATGCCTTGGTGAAATCTCTCAAAGATTCCAGAGTCTATGTCTTTCACTCAAGAGTGACTTCATATGTTCCTTCAACCTCTGTGAAAGACATCCTTATACATCCTGATATAGATGGGAGAAGAGGTAAATGGATTGCCAAGATCCTAGAGTTTGACCTCGAGATAAAGCCCACTAATTTGGTAAAAAGGAAAGGTTTAGCCAAGTTGTTGGCTGAATCCAAATGCAAGGCCTTGGGGGTTAGATTCATCAATGCTTTCTCAGGAAATGATCAAGCTGAGTCACCCAACAAAATCTCTTAGGGTGTATTATCACTAGCAGAATGCACCTGGTACAAAGACATTTTGTACTTTCTGTAAGAGTTGAAGCCTCCTGATGGAATGGGAAAAAAAAAGGCAAGAGATTTAAAGCTCAAGGCGGTCAGATATTTCCTTATTGACCAAGTATTGCACTGGAGAGATCCTCTAGGGGTGTTTCTGAGGTGACTGAACCCACAGGAAGCCCAGAAAGTTATGTTTGATTTCCATAGCAGCCTTTGTGGAGGGCATCATTTCTGGAAGAAAAAAACCCACAAAATTCTCAGGGCTGGGTACTATTGGCCCACCTTATTCACTGATGTCTACAGGGAAGTCAGAGCTTTCATCAAATGCCAAATGTTCTCAGGAAAGCAACAACTCAAATGTTTTCCACTAAATCCTGTAGTAGCTTCAACACCCTTTCAAAAGTGGGGGTTGGACTTTATTGGGGAAATTCATCCTCCTTCAAGTGGCTAGCATAGATGGATCTTGACTGTAATAGACTATTTGACCAAGTGGATAGAAGATGCCCCCACTAGGAGTTATTTGCACAAGGGAAATGGACTGGAAGAATCTTCCAATAAAAGTCTAATAAAACTCATTAAAAGATTATTGGAAGACAATAAGAGGGCCTGAGATTCAAAGCTCAAATTCACTCTATGGGCCGATCGAGTGACAACAAAGAAGTCTCTAGGCACCTCACCTTTTCAACTTGTTTATGGGATGGGGGATGTGTTTCCCACTCAACTCGCTTTACCTGTAGCTAAATTCTTTCAAGATCATGAAGGAGAGCCATACCATATGGTCATAAGAATTCATCAAGTGGTGGAAGTGCAACAGATTAGGGAGCAGGTGATGGACATAGCTCACAGTCATCAACAAAAGATCAAGCAGGCCTTTGACAGGAAGGTCAGGGAGGAGGAATTCGAGCTGGGAGATTTGGTGCTTAAGTGGGATGTACCCAGGCAAGATAGGGGAAAACACAACAAGTTTGATGCCCTTTGGATCCGGCCCTTCAAAATCTCTGAAGTATTCTTAAATAACACGTGCAAGTTGCAGGATTTGGAGGGTGAAGAAGTCTTTAGCGGCCTAGTAAATGGGCATTTCCTGAAGAAATGTTTTCTTTGAGCCTTAGACGACTCCTCTACTTTTGTAAATATTTTCTTTATTGTTTTTCTATTTATTTTCGGCTTAATAAATGACTCCATAGCCCAACAGAAGGCAACTGGAACTGCAGAAGGAGTTCTTAGAGAATCGCAGGGATGAATCTATCCCCCATGGAGCCTAATGTTAGTGCCAATTCTTGCAAGTCATGAGCGTCGAGCACAACACATAAAAGAATTCCATTTCGGGCTTAAAATCAAGTGAGCGGGCATTTTGTTTTCAACGGTGAGGATCCACAGATGGAGCAAATTGATGGTCATCGAGTAAGTTTGAGTTGCAGAGTTGCACGAGGTCCAGCGCATGAGCTCATCTCTTATGGCCAAAATCACGAAATGATGAGCCATTTCAGCATTTTGGCTACCGGGACTTCAAAGGACAAACGATTGTTCTTCCACTGCATTTCAAAACCTTGAAGCGTGAAATGAAAAAAGTGCCTAGGAGCCATTTCAACATTTTAGCTACCGAAACTTCAAAGGACAAAGCGTTGCTCTTCCACTGCATTTCGAAACCCCGAAACACGAAATGCGAAAAAGCGCCCAGGAGCCATTTTAACATTTTGGCTACCGGGACTTCAAAGGACAAAGGGTTTCCCTTCCATTGCATTTCGAAACCCC
>ML808293.1:60981-84289 GCA_009831015.1 Picea engelmannii
ATATATAAAGAGGTTTTATTAAGTTGTTTATAAGATTGAATTTTCATATGGAATTTAGGGAGGTAATTTTCTAAGAGATTAAAGTATGAAATTCTCATAATTAAAATTAGTTTTTAATAATAGGGTTCAAATCATGGATGTGGTATATTTAAATTAGTTTTCTCAATGTTTTTAATTTTATTGGGTGTAATTTTGTTTAAGAGAAAAATATATACTCATTTTGATAATTTTATTGTCCCTTTTGTTTTGGTGTAGAACAACGTGGAAAAACCACATCAGTACATGCAACGACACCTACACTCACCACGTGGAGTAGAAGAAAGAATCTAATCGACCTCATCGCATTCCAACATAACATGAAATAATACTTGGTTTTGTGGATTATATTGACTATCATTTTTGTACATGGTGGATTTTAATTATGTAATTGAATAAGTTAATCAAATTAGGGTTTTGACATAGTAAAAAATGACCATGGACTAAAACTATGTAAATACCCTTCAAGGGCTATGGAAAATGATTGGTTGCGATTACTTTTATTTCTATATATGATATGGTTATGATTGTTGTTGTTGTTGGTTGATTGCTAGTAGGTTTATATCTCAGTTCAAAACATGTTGTTGTACTTCAGTCACCAATCACTCTTTCAGGACAGGCCTACTCTATAAGGCAGGGAAGGCCGGAACCAAACCAATCCCTTTCTTTTCCGTAAGCCCCTTATAGATATGCTTGGGCCCGGCTCAGGCGAGTGATTGGCTAAGGAGAAAGTGCTTGGCTCAGGCTTGCCAAAGTGCCTCTATATTGTGCATGAAATCACGTATATAAAGGAAAGAAAGGTTGATAACATTGGATGAAAGTAATGAAATACCCCTTATTGTTTAAACTAAGTTGTTCTTTGTTATATGGATGATTGGTGCCTTGTTGCATCTCTGTATTCTCTGTCATTTTTATATGGTCGTGTGGTATGATGTTACGAGTCATGAATCAATAGAGAAAGTAAGGAAATGAATTGATTATTGCTTAATCACAACTCTAAGCAACAAATCTCCTCTTGCAACCTAATTCTATTATTTTAAGTCTCAACAATGTGCAAGTGAAACCTTCCCTCTTATGGAGATTGAATATGTCAACATTAAACTTCTATAAACCTTCTTGGACACGTAAGTGGACCTTGATAAGCCAATTAAAACTAATAAATGGTTTGAAGCTCCAAGTAATAGTAAAAAACAAGTACAATAGAGTTTTCTTAAGGGTGAATCAACAACTCTACTCACATGGAATGGGAGAAAATCCCTTGATCTCTAGTTAGCGATTCAAGAATGCTTTATACGTTATATCACTTCGTTAGAGAACAAAGGTCATGGGTGCTTTAGGCGAACTGTATCTCTTGTCATGAGTGCTTTATGCGAACTATATATCTTCCTCAAAGTACAAAGAATGTGATTGCTTAATGCATTATATGTCTAACCATAAAAAGGTGGTTTGGAATATACTTAGAGAACAAGTTGGATGTATAATGTGTCATGTCCTAAGAGTGGAGTAAGAGTTCATCAAGTTGTTCATGCTATGAAGGTGTTACAAACACAAGTTGCATCATATGATGGTGAGCTTAGTACTTTGAATGGAAAATTGAAGATAAAGTAGTGAGACATTTTTCGTATAAAAATCATGATATGGCATAAACAAAGTATTGCAATGAAGATAACTAAATAATATAAATTATTAAAGGGTAAACCCCTCATTGTAAGGATGATCCCTAAGGTAAACCCTAGAATCTTTAGGGCACATGGATGATCAATAAGAGGGCTCAAAGCTAGTACATCAATATACTCATTATGACTTCAATATGTCACTTGTGAGAATCGAACTTGTGAGGAAGATAGCGTTCATTTCTCCCAACTTCCCAAGCTAAAAAATGGCAATCCGTCATCTGCCCTGGAAAATGGAAACCAAGGCAGGTGGTAGATTTGAGTCTATTCAACACTGTGCTAGGAAACCAAGACAAACAAAAGACATAGACTGAACATTAAAGACAAAATTGTAAAACTGCTTGGTAGCAGTGCAAGGAGCCGAGCTGAGAATTCTCATGATAACCAATGCAAGTAGATTACCCATTTGTGCATGAGGTCGTGTTGCTCGGGTCACCATTGAGGGGGCCATTCCTGGGATGGATCACGAATGGCCTGGTGCTAGTCGGACACCTCTGGGCTGCTGGTGCGTTCGAGTAGTCCTCATACAACATGTCAATTCTCTTATGCATGAGGGTGTTGCAATGAATTTGATCAACCATATGGCTTCTGAGCTAAAAAACAAGGGCTAACTGCTTCATATGGAATAAGGATGGTTGTTCCTGGCTGAAATCCGGGAGTGTCAAGAGTGGTGGTGGCGCCAAGACTAGGCTACCCTCCACCTCGAAACCAAATTTTGTCGCCCCCTCACCTAAGTCCTCCTAAGCTGCTTCCATATCCTCTGTAGTGCTGAGCTCCTCCGCTGCCTCGAGATCCTCTATTGCCTCCGCCTTGCTTGAGTCCTTGATTTGAATGGTGTCCTCAGAGTCTACATGGAGGAATTCCTCCTCAATTATGCATGTAGTCTCTTCCCTAGCCTCCTACGCTTGTTGGGTTGTGGTTGAAGCACTTGTGATTTTTGGGATTTGGTTGGGGGGCTACCAATTTTCCGGTACAGTGAAGAGGAGGGATTCCAGAGGGATCTGGATAGGTTCCTTTGGAATCTCCTCCTCCACGTACGCTATCGAAAACATTATGGGATTCTCCCTTCGCTGAGTTCAATATATTGACAAGGCTCACTCCATTCACTGCACCCTCCGCTGTCTAGCAGCAAAACTTTACAGGCAGTGCCATGGCACGACCTGCCTCTTTCCCTTGGCATGATGTTGAAAGAGTGGGTGCAAATGAGAAAGGTAAGAGTGATGGGAGCCAACTGGTTGCTGCACCAGTGCTCAAAGCATCTGGGCTGGTGGAAGGTAGAGGTAAAATGGCTCCATCCTCTGCTACGTGGGAGGATAACGTTAAGGTCAGACATGACCGTTGTACCGAGATTCCCCCATCCATTACACCTCATGACCACCATTTTACTCGCGCGATGGAAGTGTTCTCCACTGCTCGACAATTAGTAATAGCTTCTTCCATTTAATGGTGAGGGGAAGAGTGCCGACCTGTCATATTAATGACGTGGGTCTGGGGCAAGCTACGTGGCCTCCCTACGCTAAATAGCACCCCATCTGAGAATAACTCTATACTAATTATAGGTATTAAGCAACAATAATTAAATTATATTTTTAATCAAATAATAAAATAAATATTTTATGTGTTAAGTTAATTGTTTGTTATTAAAAAAAACCTTATATAAAAAAAATTACACCATTCAAATTTAATAAATTTGAATATATGACTTATAATAAAAACATAATATAATTAAAATCAATAAAATAAGAATAAATCAATATAATAAAACATGTGAATAGTTAAAAAGTAATATGATGAATATATTAAATATATATATTACATAGTAATTAATCTTATTATTTCTTCTTCAATTTTCATGAAATTAACCTAAATTTAATAAACCCAAAATTGTCGATTATCACAAAGTTGATATTTAGATATTCCCTATAACTATAAATTTTCATGAAATTGGTGTATTTAATAAACCCCAAAATCTCGATTTTCGGGAAGTTGACCCTTTTAATAAACCCAAAACTATTGACCTTTTTGAATTTGACATTTCTAAATAGACTCTAAGAACTATTGATTTTAATAAAGTGGTATTTTTTATTTATCTATCCTAAAACAAAATTATGAAACTTCATAAAGTTGTCAATTCCTTATAGATTTGAAAACTATCTAAATTTCACGGTATCAACCTTTCACAATTTTGCATCGAATTGACATTTTCATCCGAATTTTGATTGGATTAGGAAGGAAAAACCGTTAAGATGGCAAGATGATATGATTACCCCATATCCCACGCTCAAAATCACTAGCAATGCTCATCACACTTTCACCTAACTTTTGATTTTTTTTATCTTTTTACAAATAATTAATATTAATATYTTATGTTTTTGAAATCAGAATATTAATAAGGTTGYGTGGTAGCGTAGTCCCTGCCAACGAGGTTAGAAAGTAAATTGTGGAAAATGGGGTCGAATTGTAAATGACGGAAGTATTTGGTGCAAAATTTATATCACGGAAATGTTGTGTGCAACATGTATATCACGGAACATGGGAGCATAAGTAAATGACGCTTGGCATGTAGAGCACCATTTCTKTTTAGAAAGTATATAACAAACTACAAATTTGTTCACAGTGGAAGAAAAAAATTGGAGATTTAAATGCATTTTCCATATAGATTGGTGAAAGATAAAAATGTATGAAGACATGAATTTAAAAGGAGATAAGAAAACAGTTTTATTTGAAATATGTAAAAAAATAAAAGTTTGTTACATACTATTGGAAATTTTGAAATGTATATCCTGAAAATGTTATGTGCAACATGTATATTAGGGAACCTGGGGCATACGTAAATGCCGCTTGGCATGTAGAGCACCATTTATTTTGAAATATAAATAAAAATAAAAATCTGTTACATATAAAAATTTAAATGCATTTATCATACAGACTGGTGAAAGATAAAAATGTATGAAGACATAAATTGAAAAGGAGATAAGAAAACAGTTTTATTTGAAATATGTCAAAATATAAAAGTTTGTTACATACTACTGGAAATTTTGAAATATACAAAAAAATTAAAGTATGTTACATATAAGTCGAAATTTCAATGTGGTTGTCATGTAGACTGGGATTGGGGCTCCCGTGGACCATTAGAGAAATATGTACAAGAAACAGGACTGTCGAAAGAAGATAGAGTGCAATACCTGCAAAATAAATAAATTGAAATCTATAAGTGTTTGGCTACACATCTCTATTTAAAAAAGTGGAATGACTAGGTTGATAAACAAAGCAGGATGCGATCAGTAGACTTACAGTGAGGGTACATATGAGCCCTTTGGCTATTTGCTTGCAGTTGTCGTTTCATTGATGTCACCGATGGCTGCAGTTTCAATGATGTCATCGATGATTACTGGAATCCTGGCAACTGCCTATTGCCTTTTGTCGATAGCCTACTTCAATTCCCTTTCAAGCCATTCCTCAATGTAGGTTTTCATTCGAGCGACGTTGATCTCATTCTAGATTTTTATGTTGAAAAGATAATTTTCTAATTCTCGAAAGTCGATAGAAAGATTGCACAGAGCCTGATGAATTTCCTCATTCTTTACTGAATATTTGACTAGCCAGTCATCGACGTGATCTTGATCAAATTAAAGGATGCTGTAAAACTTTTCTAGAGACAAGGCCTTAAACATAGCAACCTGTTTATCAAACTCTTGCCTATTTAAGGGCAAGGAGTTTGCAATTAAGTCAGGGTCTTGGAAGTTGTTGGTTTTTCCAGCTAAGTTTATTCTTGACAACCTTGTGAATAATTTATTTTTCTTTGATATGGATTGTTCACATGATTGAACAATGAGATGTAGGTTCTTTACTTTTTCTTTCCAACATGCATTCAGTTGACCGATCCAGTTTTTGGATGGAATATCTTGTTCTCTTCTTTTTGTTTCTATCATATAGTTAACAATGGTGCCAAAAGGAAGGACCATTTTTAAAGAGAATTTTTCTTCATCTTTTAACTCTGCGTACAAATGTTTGAGCAAACTATGTGCCCTGGTTCCAAGGGAAGTGATGGTTTGTGCTATTTTTCATGCCTCAGTAACCAGTTCCATTATTTTCTTGATATTATTCTCCACATATCCTCTACAGAATGCGAGAAGGGTGGAGGACACTTTTACGTTGGCTGTAGGGGTGGTAGGCATGGCTATTGCCAAAGGATTGACAAGCAATGGCATAGGAATCAAAGCCTCTTCCAATTCCTTGACCCGGTCTTTCAGTCTAGCATTCTCGGCCTCAATGCCTCCAATGGAATCATGAAGTGTTTCTCTGCTTGTGTTGTGAAGATGATAGATTTGGGATAGTCGCATGTTGGCAAGGTCAAGATCTGATCGAGATTTTCCTTTCTTATTTTTTACATTTTTTTTCTCAATTATCAATTTTTTGGACTTGCTATCAAAAACAACGCTCTGGAACACGAAGGATTCATATTCATAAAAAAAAATTGTAACATATATGTCCATTGGAAGGCTATGCTGGATGGCGTCTTCGGGCTGATCAAGGTAGTAAAGCATGCTATCCAGATCAGTGTCAAGTTCCATGTTCTCACTCTGAATTTACAGCTCTTCCGCCTGCCCCACATTTTTTTTTCTCTTCTTCTCTACTGGAAGATTGTGAGAACTATCAATTTTAGAGTGAGGAGGGTCATTATCTCCTCCTCTATTTGAAGAACTCTGAGTTTCTTTGTTGTTGTGGTGGGCCGTTGGAGCGATGCTCCAGGATGTCGTAATTTTTGGAGTGCTATTTTCTGATTGAACACTCTTGTCACCGGGGCCTTTCCCCTGTTGCGTGTACAATTTAGTGAAACTTTTCACTATGTCTAGGTCGCCGACATCAGAGGCAGGAGTGTTGCCACCACTGTCTCTATTTTCGGGTAGGTGTTTTTTGAAAAAACAATCTCCGAGGCCAAGTGTTTGTAAATGTTGTTGAAAAATATTATAGGGGTCGAACCCTCTTATGATTTCAGCATATTCCAGGTTGGAGATGCTAGAATGCACTGCGAATTCATCAATTTTGTTGACGTTTTTCAACACAAACTCCCCTACTTTCCAAGGCAGAGGAATGAACTATTTTTTTTCTTCTTTTGCAACAGATGCAACCAGTAGTTGTATTGTCGTGCTACTTCTACAACAAACATTTTGTTCGTAATGTGACTTGGAAGGAGAGCAGGTTTTTCCATGGAGCCAAAAATTCTTATGACAGTGTAATTATCCAAATGTTCGAGTGTCCCCTTCCTATCCAAAAAAATTGTTGCATGTTCAAATATGCAGAGAGCATCTTCTCCTAACAAACAAACTTTGAAAAAAGATACGAAGCCATTAAAAGCCTCATAAATATAGTGGGAAGCCTTGTGCTTCCACAAGGCCTGGTACCAGAATGTTACTAGGTCGAATTCTCAGTTGACATTCTTCGACAGAGACATTTGTGAAAACCGATAGGAATGCACTATCGCAAAAACCAAGTAGGATGACATACAAAATTTATTTTCCCTTTTGAAGATTGACAATTGGGAACAGATTTCATGGGAAATTAACTTGCCCCAATAAAAAATGGCTTGTTTGTTGACTGTGAAATACAAAATATAAAGAGCCATCTGGGAAACAATTGTTGTGGACTCCTATCCCATTATTCTTGTAAACAACCAGGTAATTTTACGAAATGGATTCCTAAATGAACTAACCTTCAAGCTGGTAATATCTTTAGGAACTAGAAGCAGGTTTTTCAATAAATGGGGCAAGAGGTCCAACCCGTTATTATGATTTGCTAGGATATGTTTGCAATCTTCTACTTTGAAGGTCAATGTTGGCTCTGACAATCTTAGCATCTGGCGGAAGACTTGAGGTGACGAAGAAACAGAAGAGCGGTCCCGCAATGGAATAATTATTTTGTCTGAAACAAATTTATCGGTGCACTAAGACACCAAGTCCTTATAGTAAAAAACCTCAACGACGTAGCCTGTACAAGAAATCCCAGAGGTCCAAATTACTTGGTTCTCTGCGGCAGAGGTTGAGTAATAAGAATATGCCCTGGACCACTAGAAGTTATGGTCCTCGCGCTCGAAGATGTTCATTGTATCTCCACAGAAGTTCTGTCGAGATGATGCCATAGGTTTATGAGAACGTTGGTTTGCTCTAGAGGATGGTTGAAATGAATAGTTAGAGCCGATAATGTAACACTCCACTAAATCTTGGTTAAATGCTTATGAATGGGAAATCTCGTCAAGCATTTCACTGATTAATGAAAATTTGTATGGGGGGTGCATGATGAATTGTTAGCAGTAAAGCTTACTTATTGCATATTTAGAAATGCAAAGGTGGCGGGTATGATGAAGAGAAATTAAGAATTGGATGTTTCGTGAATGTGACAAGGCGACGACGTGCGAATGACATTTCATGATTTTGAAATCAACACTCGGAAGGGATAATATAACCCCCCTCAAATATTGGTTTAATGCACATTAATAGGAGATCTCCTTGAGCCTTTCGCCCATCAATGTAAATATATACAGTTCCTGCATGATGAGTTGTTAGAAGTAAATGTCAGCAATTGCATATTTAGAAACAAGATATGTATATATATATAAAAAACAATTTTTTTTCTTTTATTATAGACAAGTGCGAAGGTGACAGAGATGGGGGAGAGAAAGGAAAGAATGGCAAGGTCTGAAAAGCGATCTGACGGGATTGAAAAAAGGGTTACAGGGTGATTGAGGAGAGGCGAGTGTTCCGAGGTCAAATTTTATGTATCAGAATTTTTGACCGCAAAACGTGTAAAACGGAAGAGATCATGATGGGGCAGTTCAGTAGCTGGTTTATATATTTGCAGAATTTTTGGAAAGTGGCTAAGCATGGAATAGGGAAACAGTTGGGCGGACTCATTCTCAGAAGCAAGGATTGAAGTTTTCATGAATGGACCAACCCGACGACACGCAAATCACATTCCATGATGTTTGAAATTAACAATTGCTACAAGGAATATGATTCATGAGTTTACTTGGTTCTTGGTTGAATGCTTTGTTTGTAAATTTGTATATCATGGAACTTTGAGGTGTTGGTTGTGGAGCTTGATTATCTTCCTGATTTAGAGTTCTTTAACTTTCATCCATGTTTATACCCCATGAAGTATTTACACCCTAGAAGTATGTACACTCTTCCACGTGGGGGAGTGCAGAGGGGGGTACCCCCTCTGCGGGGTCCGAGGGGGCTATCGCCCTGGCTGGGGTGTTTGGGGGAAAGCGGGCCCCCAGCGGGGGTTCAGGGGCGAAGCCCCCAAAGAAAAAATTGCGATTTTAAAGTATATTGTAATTTCATTGTAAATCTGGACCATTCATTATAAGGTCGCAGATCTAACGATAGAGATTATGTTAGGGGTTTTTTCCCTAGAAGGCAACCCTCTTTTATGAGGGAAATTTATTGCAGCTATGTATGTTGGCGAGTATTGTATTTTGAGAGAGGAGACTGTGAGAGAAAGAAGAGGAAGTTACAGCAGCTTTTGCTGTAGGTTGTATCCCTTCATTTTGCTGGATAATAATAAAGAAAGGACCTGGCAGTTTCTCTAGTGGACGTAGCCCACACTAGGTGAACCACGTAAATCTGTGTCTCTCTTGTATTCTGTATCTTTTGTGTTTTGTTTCCGCATTTGTTTTATTTTATTGCTCCGCGGTCCTGTTTTTCTAACATGAGGAATCTTTTTAGCCATCCAGGCTGCAAGTCCCTTTGTCAATTTGTATAGTGCGGAACTGTGGGTTCTATTTGTAGGACACAAAACTATAGAGAAAATTATTTTCCCTTTAATATAGCTTCTATGGTGCAAATGTGGTATGGCTCATTTTAGCACTTTTCCATCCATAAACAAAGGCAATATTGAGCCTGCTAGCCCTGGAGCCCATGTGTCAATTTGTATATCGCAGAGCTCCGAATGTTGTTTGGAGGTCACAGAAAAATAGAAGTGCAATGTTGAGACAACCAGTGTGCAAGTCCACCTATCAATTTGTATATCGCAGAAGTCTGGGTGCTACTTGTAGGACATAGAACAATAGAGGGCCAATATAAAGAAAGGGGAAGCGCTCGTTGGAAACACATGAATCCGCCAATCCGCGGAGAAAGGAATTTTTGGAAAAAAAAACGATTAAGTAACTAGGAAGAGAAACTACAGGGAATAAAAGAGTGGGAAAATAGAAAAGGGGAGGGCAATTTTTGTTAGCGCGAATTGGTTTCAAAGACGCCTCATTTTTGCAAAACCACCATTTTCTACTAATTGTCAACAAATGCATTGTTGAAGATTAGATTTTATTGCATTCTGTGCGTGTAAGTATGTTCTTGATACATTCTTCCATGACTGTAACATATTAACTTAACTATTAAACTTCATTTTCTACTAATTTCCAGCAAATGCTTTGTTGAAAATTAGATTTTATTGGAACATGTCGGTGTAACTGTGTTCTTGATACATTCTTCCATGACTGTAACATATTAAATTAAGTATTAAACTTCTTACATTATGGGTTGTTAGCATTAAAACTTAATAACTGCATGTCTAGAAACAAGAATGACGATTTTGTTGCAAGATTGTACATTAGTATTGCTATGTTCTATCTACATTACGAATATAATTGAACGTTGGTTTGAAACTGTATGTAATCCATTTTTTTTTTGCATAAAAGGCTGGTGAATTGACATAATACATTGTCATATAATTGTTAGATGTTCCATCTTAGAAAAAATAACCTAAGTAAACAAAATATCGAAGCAACAACAAAGCCCCCACGGCAATTTTTTCTAATAGCAGATCCATTTAAAAAAAGGAAAAACACCGAATATTGTACATCTATCCTTAGAAATTAGACCCAGTTCTTAGGGCCAAAACATTGAACGTATCCGCCAAAAACATAGGCACGTGATCCGCAGTATGCAGGATCCTTGCATTTTTCTCCTAGATGAATCATCCTATGGTGAAATTGATAGTTTTCAAAAGCTTCCTGTGAGGAAGATGACAAAAAACATTGCAGGGAAGGTGGAATAGTTCTTAATTGAAACCTAGGACACAACTAGAAACCGCCTTTGCATAGTTGAAAAAAAATCAGTGAGAGTTCTAGACATGATTCCCAAAGATGTTAATTGTATATCCAGAGAATATGACAATAGTCCCACAAGTGAATAATTTTTTTGGCTTGAAATATATCTCTGGGAGTATCAACATATTATTTACTTACACTGAAACTCTTCTGCCCATAACAGACTAATTTGGAACTCTAGAATTCCTACTTTCGTGCTGCAAAGTGGCTATTGTGTTCAGTGTCAGTCTCTTTTCTGAAAATCCTTTTGGTGTTGTTAGGACCGTCATCACTAAGCCGAGAAGTTCCACCTATTATGGTTGATTTCAATTTGGGCACAGTAGTAGGAAGAATATATGCATTTCCATCATCCATTGTCATATCATCGCCCATCATATCATCTTCTTCCCGCTCAGAATCCATGACATCAACCTCTGCGCCAACCATCTATGAAACTGCGCAGGTTCTCTAAGTAGGAAGGGTTTCCTTGGAATTATTTGTCTTGAAATATATCTCTTGGTGTACCAAGGGACCATCTCCTTTTTTTCTCTTGGGCGGAGGGAGATGAGTAGTAAGAATATGCCCTGGAATAGTGGAACCTTTGGCCATTATGCTCGAATGTGTTTATTGTATCTGGACAGAACTACTGCCACAAGTTAACAAGAATTTCCGTTTGATCGAGACGATGTTTGAAATGAAAATTGGGGAGGGATAATATAATCCTCTGCAAATTATGGTTTAGTGCGTATCAATGGAATATCTCCTCGAGCGTTTTGCTGATGAATGACAATCTACAGGGTTCGTGCGGAATGAGATATTACCATTACAACTCACTAATTGCATATTTAGAAAAAAGTGCAAAGGTGGCGGTGATGATAAAGAGAGATTAAGAATTAGAAATTTCTTAAAGGCGCCAACCCGCCGGCGCACAAAAATAGATTGCATCATGTTTGAAATGAATACTTGGAAAGGATAACATACTTCTGTGCAAATATTAGTTTAATTCATAGTAATGAAAAATATTCTCCAGACTTCCGAACATTATTGACAATCTTAATGGTTCCTGCAAGATGAACTACTAGCATTAAAGATTAATTATTGCATATCTGGAAAGAAGTACGAAGGTAGTGGTGATGGCTAATTGTGATGAAGCATTGTACATTTCGTTCACCTGCCAACCCATGAAACCGATTCCAAAAAATACCCAAGTATGGAAAGCGGTCGAGAGGGTTACAAAAGAAAAAGGGTAGAAGATATACCCAGGAGACATGAAGGGAAAATTTTCATATTTCATCTCGGTGACAGATATCAACTGTCAATTTGTATGTTGCGGAATTTTGGTTGTTGTTTGTGCGAAGGGGAACAACATAAGTGCAATGGCGAGAGGTAAATTTGTATATTGCTGAACTTCGGGTTCTATATATAAAAGAACGAGACATTGGGAAAAAGGACCAAGAAAATAGAAAGTGAAATCATACAAGATGAATGGGGGTTTGTTTGCTAATTTGTAAATCAYGAAAGTTCGGGTGCTAGTTGCACACAAYAGAACAATGGAAACGCAATGTTAAACCCGCCTATGCAGGAACCYGTGATTCAAAAASTTTGTTCAATATGAAATGGGGAAGTGGTCGGTTGGGCTGGTGATATAAAAGTAACAATGGAAATCTGAAGACGTGAATCCACCAAATCCCTCACCTAGACATTTTCTGAAAAATGAGTAAGTAAAGAAAGGGAAAGYAGAGAGAATAGMGAAACTAGAWTTTTTTTGAAAAACGAACAATACACACTAAATATGTACTATAAAGTATGAACATGAGATGTTAYAGAGMATGTGYAGATCCCTCATTCCATACTTAGCCACTTTTTGGATCACGGGTTCTCGGACTGACAACCTCTAAATTGGGCATCTATTGTTCCTTGGCCTACAAATAGCATCCAGAATTCCGCGATATACAAATTGGCCAGCGGACCCATGGGCTAGCTCGGTCAACATTGCACTGCTTTTATTTTGTGTCATACAAACAACACTCGGAGTTTCGCGATACACAAATTGACAGATGGACTCCGGGGCTGGCAGCCTCAGGAGTGCGATTGTTTAGGATGCTAATCCCTATTAACTATTTAACATTATCTAAAAACATTATTTTCAATACTAAATTATTAATATTAAATATTGATATTGTACAATTTAATTAGACAAGAAGGTTTGTACAATATGAAACGGGGAAGCGATCGGTCGGTCAGGCTGGTGATATAAAAGTAAGTGAAATTTGAATACATGAATCTGCCAACTTCCTTACCAAGAAATTTTCCTCGGGCTGACGAGCTCAAAATTGGGCCTCTATTGTTCTTTGAGCTACAAATGGTACCCAAGAGTTCCACGATATACAAATTGACAGGTGGACTTGCGGGCTGGCTTGCTCAACATTGCATTTGTATTGTTCCGTGTCATTCAAATAACACTCAGATTTCCACCATATATAAATTGATAGATGGAATCCAGGGCTGGTGGGCTCAAGCTTGCGATTGTTTACGGATGGTGATCCCTATCAACTATCTAACATTACCTAAAAACCCTTATTTTCAATACTAAATTATTAATATTAAAGATTGATATTGTACAATTTAATTACATAAAATTATAAAAGGATGTGAAATCTCTTATTTCAAAGAAAACCCGTGTATTCGGAAACTTGCGTTCCAAAAATTTTGTATAATATGAAATGGGCAAGATGTCAGTCAGGCTACTGATATAAAAATGGGTGGAAATCTAAACACGTGTATCCATCAAGTTCTGCACCTAGAAAATTTCCCCAGAAACGAGTTGTACATACCAAATATGTACTTTTATAAAGTATGGGCATGAGATTTTATAGAGCATGTACGCAATCCTCATTCCATACTTAGCCACTTTTTGGATCATGGGTTCTCGGGCTAGTGGGCTCAAAATTGGGCCTCTATTGTTCTGTGCCCTACAAATAGCACCTAGAGTTCCACGATACACAAATTGACAAGCGGACTTGCAGACTATTTGAATTTTAAGGGCCTCATGTTGATGTAATAGCACATTTGGACTTGGGCCAATTTATATTCGTTTCTTATAATATCAAACGGAGAAGTGGTCAGTCAGGCTGGTGATATAAAAGTAATTGAAATCTGAAGTCCTTAATCCGCCAACTCCCACAGGTAGAAGTTTTCTGAAAAATGAGTAATACATACTAAGTGTGTACTCTTATAAGGTATGGACATGTGGTTTTTATAGATCTTGTATAGATCCCACATTCCATACATGGCCACTTTTTGGATCATGGGTTCTCGATCTAGCGGGCTCAAAACTTGGCCTCTATTTCTCTGTATCATACAAATAGCACCCAGAGTCCTGTGATATACAAATTGTGTTAGGGTCCTAGCCCACACATAGGTAGAACAATATATTCAGATGTAATAAAGGTCAATATTAATAAGGCCTTGCAATAAAATAGAATAAGTCGAATGTGAAGACATAATAGAAGCTTCCACTTCTAGAAGGATCTTCCTCTAGATGCTTCTTTTGATAGACATATTTAGTATAAATAGGAGTCGAGGGTATGAGAACCCTAGCTTGGATATTATTGAAATATAGCTCTGCTCAACTGGAGGTTTCCCCCTCAAATAGGCCCATGAACATTGCTCTTAGAATCAAAGTGTTATTTCTATTGTTATTCTTATATCATTTTAGTGTTATTGTGGTGATTGTTCTAGTTATATTGTTGTTATTCTGTCATTTCTAGCATTTTATTTATGTTCTGCATACTTTTTATATCTGGTATGTTACAAGTGGCACCAGAGCACTTTCCTCGACATAAATTGTGGGTTAATTTTTTTTTCCAGAGTAGAGACGTATTCCGACGTCTTTAAGCCACATAGATATTTCGTTATGTGCATAAACCCACGGTTGAGGGATTCATACACGTAGAAAATACGAGTGGTACTTAAGCACACATATTTTGGCCACCCTTGTAACCCCTGTTGGTACCCCTTCGAGTGGTAGTGCATCAGACAACACCTGTGTACAAATCGACCTAGGTTTCATGAAGCCCTCTTTAGATAAACTGATCGGCATCTTGACTGCTATAGTGCCATCGAGAACATCACTTGGGAAGATACTCTTTAGTACTTGGGTATTCGGGTAGTACGACTAAGTGCATGGTCTAGCCTCCTTAGTTAGTGCCCTGAGATATTAGGCCAAGTACTACTATTGGACCTCGCACGTATATCAGAGAGCTATAGCATAGGGAAAACCCTTGTCTGTAGAACCCTTGAATACCTAACCCTGGGGGACAAAAACATAAAAAAATTAAAACAAACAAGATCTATTGCCACACAACTGTGTTCGGGTTTCTATACATTTATTCCTGGTTATGCATTTGGGCATTTCATCACTGCAGTATTCTTTAGACCGAAGTATAACTCCACAGGTGTAAAAAAAAAAAAAAAAAAAGTCTGGAAATTGTTTCACCATTATTTGAGACCTATTCCATTGGATTCATCTCTTTGCCCTTATCACATTCATACATATCATTTTTTGGAAAAAAAATTGAACCCACCTGTCCAATTTTGGTTCTCTCGTCATCATGGCCCATACCCATAGCCAAGACTTGGAAGCTCGCTTCACTACCTTGCAATCTAATATCACCAAGACCCAACAAGAAGTGAAACAACTCAGTGCCAATGTTGTCACCATCAATACAACCATGCAGTCCTCAATGGAGGAAATCAAACAAGACCTGACCACCCAACTTGAATCTATCTTTTTGATGCTCTGGACCAAGATTCATATCCCTATAGATAACCCTTTATATGACACACCTCCACATACTAAAGCTAAAACTTCCTCTCATTCCCATAACTTTCAGAACCATCACTTTCAATGTGACCTACACCTTTTGTGGGTGGATGTGACCAAATTTGATGTCTCAGATCCCACTGGTTGGGTATCCCAAATGGAACATTATTTATCTTTATATGACATTACAGATGACTTGGCCAAACTCTGGTATGTTTTTGTCCATCTAGATCAAGAATGGTGGCAATGGAGAAAAACTTCCCGTCAAGGGTATATTTCCTGGACACACTTTGTGGCAGATCTTTATGAATGCTTTGACACTGACACCAACCATTTGGGTTGTTTGACAAAGTTGAAATAATCAGGAATAGTGGAATACTTTATAGCTTCTTTTGAGCGCCTGGATTTTCGGATAGAGGGAATGTCTGATGCCTTTTTCCGAGAGTGTTTTATCAGTGGCATCAAGGATGAGATTTGGGCCCATGTCCTCATGGCTCGGCCTCAAATTTGGGTGGAAGTGACTAAAAGAGATCAAGAATCACAACAAGTTGAATCTTCTCAAAATCGGAAGCCCTCCTTTATCCCATGTGCTAAACCATTAAATCCCACTACTCCCTCCACTCCACTAAAGATCCAAAAATTGACCAAGGTTGAAATGGCTAAACGCCAACTCAAAGGCCTTTGTTCTAATTGTGATGACAAGTATTTCTTGGGCCACAGGTGTAAGGAACAAAATATTTTTATGGCCATCTTAGAGGATATTTCGGAAGAGGAGGTTGAAACTCCCCTTATGTCCGAGTCACCTAAAACCACTGACATCACCCCTCCCTCAGACCCTCCCAAAGTCAAACCAATCATTTCCCTAAATTCTCTCACTGACTTCTCTTCTCCCCAAACCCTCAAGTTAATCGGTTACATCAAGCATAGGAAGGTCATCATTCTGATTGATAGTGGAAGCACCCATAATTTTATTCATCGCCGCATTGCCCAAGAAACTCATTGCTACATCCATGCAGTCAATAATTTCCAAATCATGATTTCCAATGGTGGCTCCATGAAATGTGGAGGGCATTGTGAAAGTGTGCATCTCCAAATTGGTGACTACCACTTGAAATCTCATATGTTTTCTATCGACATGGGCGTTTGTGACATTGTGTTAGGTGCAGGTTGGATAAGGACATTGGGTCCCATTCTCATGGATTTTAAGGAATTAACCATGTAATTTGACCAGGAGGTCCAACAATATAAGTTCCAAGGCATCACCGCTGGTTCACCTGAGATCATTAGTTCCCATCACATGGAAAAGATGCTAAAAAAAGTTCATTCTGGTGTTATTGCCCAACTCCATGCCATATAAGCAACTGAGACACCCTCGATGTTGCAAGACCTCCAATCCATCCTTTATAAACATCAAGTGGTATTTTACACTCCCCAGGGACTCCCTCCTTCCCGTGGTGTTCATGATCATTCCATTCCCCTTGTACTAGGAAGCCTTCCTCCCAATATCTGTCTGTACCGTCACCCCTTTTCCCAAAAATATGAAATTGAGAAAATGGTCCAGGAACTCCTCAACACAGGTGTTATCCGCCCTAGTATGAGCCCCTACTCTTCTCTGGTGGTTATGGTCCTGAATAAAGAAGGTTCTTGGAGAATGTGTCCTGACTTTCGGGCCCTCAACAAACTTACCATTAAAGACAACTTTCCCATTCCTGTCATTGATGACCTCTTGGATCAATTGAGTGGCACCCAATTCTTTCCTAAACTTGATATTCGTTCTAGCTACCACTAGATATGTATGAAAGAGGTAGACATTCCCAAGACTTCCTTTAGAACTCATGAGTGCCACTATGAGTTTTTGGTCATGCCCTTCATCTTGTGTAATTCCCCCTCACCTTCCAAAGCCTCATGAATCATGTATTTCTTCATTTTATCCATCATTTTGTCTTAGTTTGCTTTGATGATATCCTCATCTATAGAAAAACCTTGACATAACATCTTTCTCATGTGGATCGAGTTCTCCATCTACTCTCTCAGCACCAACTTTTCCTGAAACAGTCTAAATGTGCTTTTGGTGCCTCAAAAGTCAAGTACTTGGGTCATTTGGTTGGAAAGGACGACGTCAGGCTGGATCCTAAAAAAATTGAATCTATGCAAGATAGGCCTCACCCAAAGAATCTCAAAATCTTGCATGGATTTCTGGGCTTAACAGGTTATTATCACAAGTTTGTTAAGAATTATGGAAAGTTTGTAGCACCTCTCACTGCACTCCTAAAAAAGAACTCTTTCACTTGGACCCCAACAACTGCTCAAGATTTTCAAACCTTGAGGATGGCCATGTGCACCAGTCCAGTCCTAGCCCTTCCTAATTTCACAAAGAACTTTGTCTTGGAATGTGATGCTTCAGGGAAAGGAATTGGTGCTATCCTTATGCAAGAGGGTCGGTCGTTGGACTTTACCAACAAGCAATTGTCTGAAAGAAATTTGGGCAAATCAATCTATGAAAAGGAAATGTTGGCTATTTTGCATGCCACTGATCTGTGGCACCCATATCTATTGGGGCAATTCTTCCAAATTAAGATAAACCATCAAAGGCTCAACTATTTTCTGGAACAACGCATCTCCTCCCTAGAGAAACAAAAATGGGTGACTAACCTCTTTGGATATGATTATGAGATCATTTACAAGAAAGGAAAAGACAATGTGGTTGCAGATGCACTTTCCTAAAAATATGAAGATGAAAAATCCCTTTTTTCTCTTTCCTTCATTGTACCATATTGGCTCCAAGCCGTTCACCAGGAATGGCTACACAATCCCAAAAGTTCGCATCTGATCCAACAATTGCAGTCCAAGGCTTTAGCTTCCCCAGGGTACTCTTGGCTCCATGATGAGATTTGATAAAAAGGTTGTTTGTATTTAAGTAAAAAATCAAAACTTAAATCCATGATACTTTATGAGCTTCATGCTACACCCGCAGCTGGGCACTCCAGGTTTACCAAAACCTATGATAGGGTCAAACATTATTTTTTCTGGGATGGTATGAAACAAGAAATTCATAATTTTGTCAGTGAATAAGATGTTTGTCAACTCAACAAGGGAGAAACAGTCAAATATCTGGGAACACTACAACCGCTTCTGATTCCACCTGCTATTTGGAGGGATATCTCTATGGATTTTATTACAGGCTTATCCAAATCGAGAAATAAATCAATCATCATGGTGGTTGTTGATCACCTTTCCAAGTATGCTCATTTCTGTTCTATTCAACACCCATTTACAACATCCACAGTGGCTCAACCTTTCATGGATCAGGTCTTCAAGATTCATGGCATGCCACATTCTATTGTTTCTGATCGTGACCCAACTTTCACTAGCAATTTTTGGCAAGAACTGTTCAAGATACAAGGCACCTGTTGCAGGAGCATCGCCAACAGTAATCCAGCACAAAGGCGGAAGATAACTGGGACAAATGCCAATGAATTTTGCACATGTTGAAAGTGCTTTTGAAAATTTAAATGCGCAAATATTAACGTAATAGTTAAGAGGAGGCATACCTACATATTTAAACAAATCATGAGCGATTCGCTCTCATCTATAGGAGGTAGAGGCATTTATGCATAGTTAATGAAAGTAGGTAGATTTAAATTCCAAATTAGATAGTTTTAGGAACAGGAGGGAAAACGGATATAGACACCCTCATTCTTGTATTATTGCAACATTATCATTCAACACATTGAGAATAGAGCACATAAGAGAGAGTTGTAGTAGAGAGTTGTAAAGAAGAACCCATGTACAGAAGTTCTGAATTAATATATGAAGCTTTGATTCAGATTCATGGTGTTATGATGCTTTTTGTGTATACATGTTGAATGGTATGCTTATGGTTGTTTATTCTCTCTGTTATTCATTTTCTTTAATATTGTGTGGATGTATGATTTCGTGTTAAATGTTTGAATTTTGAGAGAGAAAGAATGAGTTTCAATTGTTTCTCAACCTGAGTGAGAGATGTTCCTACAAGGAGTGCAGTGGAATCGTCTGCAAGGAGTGCATTGACGGGGGTTCAAAGTTTATCTCTGAACACTTAGGAGAGATATCGTTGTTCTCATTCCTACAAAAGTGCAGGTGAGGCACCGAAGCCGTGCAAGGTGTGCGCAGGCTGGTTGGAAATTCAAGACTTCTCAACTAAGGGGTGAATTGAAGGATTACTGTTGTAGGAGAGTGCACAAAGTCGAGGATTCAAATACTTAGAAGCATTTGAAGGGTTGTTGCAAGGAGTGTGTGTAGGGTTCTTTTGAAGAATCAAGGTCACAGAGAAAGTTTAAGAGGGTTAGTGCTTTGAAGTATCCAAAGGGAGGCGCAACAAAGTTGTTTGTTACAAGTCAAGTCGAGGCGAAGGAATCTTGTTCAATTTCGTAGGAGTTATTAGGGAAGGAACGGATGGACATAATTCTTCGTAGAGAATTCGCGAAGTCCCGAGAGTCGTTAGATCTTGCAGGGAAGCAAGGGAAGTTATGGTGATTTTTTTTTTTAAAGTATAAGCTTAGGAGAAATAGGACCATTAGATCCAAGCCAACGAGGGTCGTCGGATCATTTTGGCATTTCGAGTTTCAGGAGATGGAGGAGACATCTCCTTGAGAGCGAAAGTCCCGAAAACCCGAAAGAGTGACAAGTGGCAGGAGTCTACGTTAGAGATAGGAAGGGATTGAGTGGACAGGTGGCATGTCCTCGTCAAAATACGTGAATTCAACCTTTGTTGACTATTTCGGGGTTCAGAGATTAGAGAGTCAAGATCTTTGCATTTGGATTTGTGAAATCGCAATGTCCAAAATCCCGATGAAGTGAGAAGTCCATTGTGGGGCTAGCCTTTATTGAACATGTCAGGATTCAGTATTTCGGTATTTCCAAGGACAAGGGACTGGGTTTCTTTGTTCCAAGATTCCTGAAATCATGAGACACGATAACAATTTTGACGAATCGATACTTCAGTTTTTGGCAGCTGAAAGGTCGAGAAAATCGGAAGGAGAAGTTGCGAAATCCGAAGTTCCAAAATTGTGAAAGGTGTGATCATATTATTGATCGGAAGATTTGGGTTGATGCTTCGTGTTTGATCATGAATGCACACCCATAAAGACCTGTGGATACACTGTTGAGTGTGAAGGATATTTCCCAAGGGGAACCCAAAGAGTCAATTAGACTCAAAGAGAAGATTAGAACAATCCTATGAGGACCTTGGACCTGAGGGTTTTGGGGTCTGCGTCAGTTGTGGTATCAGAGCACAAAAAAAGTTATTTGTTTTCTGTAGCAGAGGAAGGAAGAATATTTCTTAGCCATGCCGCCGAGAAAAATAGATAGACCAATGTCTGATCTAGCAGTGGAAAGGGAAATGCGCAAACTACGTGTCAGGCTTGATTCCATGGAAACAACACAGAGGTGCACAATTGACACTGGAGATATCAGTGAAGTTGAAAGTGAAAATGAAGCTGGACCTGGAGAATAATTCACAGTCGAAGATGCTATAGATGAATGCCTATTTAGGGTTTTCTCAAGGATAGGTTCCAGGGAAAAAATGGAGATTCCCATGTATGAGGGGAACCTAGACGTTGAAGAGCTTCTAGATTGGACTAGAGATTTGGATAAATACTTCGACTATGAGGATGTCAAGGAGGACAGGAAAGTCAAACATGTTGTCACAAGACTTAAAGGGCATGCAGCATTATGGTAGGATGAACTGCAGGCTGAAAGACGCTGCAAAGGCAAGTAGAAAATCAAGAGTTGGGATAGCATGGTTGCAAAGATGAAATCAAAATTCATACCCAAGGATGATCAAATTACTCTGTTTCGGAGAATGAAGAACTTGAGACAAAAGTTGATGTTAGTGAAAAAATACACTGAAGAATTCTACAAACTAAACATCAGAGAAGGTCATCGGGAAAGTGATGATGAAAAGGTTTCTAGATACATGAATGGTCTGAGATATGAAATCAAATATGATATGAGCATGATGATCATTCGGACAATAGAATATGCTTATCAGATGGCTCTAAAAGATGAAGAAAAGCTGAGCCGAAAGAAAGGTCAAAGAGCCCGAGGAAGAAGTCAATCTAGAGGCAAAGAAGTTGCCCAAGAAAAAACTCAGAGACCTCAAGAGGAGTGAAATAAACCTCAAACTCAACATGAGAGAGGAGGAATCTCACAGATAGGACAATATGCTGATAAGAATTCTTTTCCTCATACCAGAGGAAGAGGAAGAGGCAGAGGTGGAGAAATAAAATTCTTTACCTATGGAAAAAATGGACACAAATCCTATGAATGTATAGACAAAAATAAAGAAGGAGGTGAAACTCACATTTCCGAAGCAGAGAGATGGAATGTTGAGGTAGAAGATGACGAGGGTGGAAGATCACTGATGATGAGAAAAGTTCTCTTAACGCCAGAGAAAGAGGCAAAGAACCCAGTCCAAAGGAACAAACTTTTTCAGACTACTTGCAAGACCAAAGACAGGGTATGCAAAGTCATCGTGGACAGTGGTATCACAAACAACCTCGTTTCTACAGAGATGGTAGAAAAGCTAGAGTTGGAGACTATCATACATTCAATCCCATACAGAGTTTCATGGCTACAAAAACGACATCAGGTAAATGTCACTAAACAATGTTTAGTTGAATTTAAAATAGGAGGATATAAAGATGAAATATTATGTGATGTCATTCCCATGGATGTTTGTCATCTATTGCTGGGTAGACCATGACAATATGACACAAATTTGATTCATGATGGGAGAAAGAACACATACACCCCGGAGAAGAATGGGAGAACTCACATGTTGTTGTCGATTAAGGATAAAGAAATGAAACTTGAGGTAAGCAACACTATACTTATCATGAGTGGGAAGGAACTCAAGGAGGTTAAGAAGAAGGAAGATACACAATTCATTGTGGTTAGGAAGCCTAGAATTGTTTTAACCAGTACAAGAGTGGATGATTTACCAGAGGAAATCTGGGAGTTGTTGGAAGAGTTCGCTGATATAGTAGTGGACGAACTACCTCATTAGTTTCCACCTATCAGAAGTATAAGCCATCATATTGATCTTATACCTGGAGCTAGTTTACCAAACAAAGAAGTCTACAGATTGACGCCATAGGAGAATGAAGAGGTCAAGAGACAGCTCCAGGACTTGATGGACAAAGGGTTGGTTAGAGAAAGATTGAGTCCATGCGTTGTTCCGATAGTGCTTAGCCCAAAGAAATATGGAGGTTGGAGAATGTGTATAGACTCGAGGGTGATTAATAATATTACCATCATGTATAGATTTCCATTACCAAGGATGGATTACTTGATGGATTTCTTGAGTGGAGAAAGATTATTTTCAAAGATTGATTTGAAAAGTGGATATCATCAATTCTGAATGAGAGAAGGTGATGAATGGAAGACGGAATTCAAGACAAATGAAGGGCTGTATGAATGACTTGTTGTGCCATTTGGCTTAACAAATGTGCCTAGTACTTTCATGAGATAGATAAATGAAGTCCTGAAGGATTTCATAGGAAAATTTGTCATCGTATATCTTGATGATATATTGATTTTCAGCAAGACAGAAGCCAAACACTTGAAGCATTTGGCTATAGTGATGAAGAGATTACAGCAAGAGAAGTTGCTGATAAATATGAAGAAATCATCATTCCTGAAGACAGA
>ML808293.1:121402-132031 GCA_009831015.1 Picea engelmannii
TGATATTTTTTAAAATAAAAACAATAAAAAATAAAATCATATATGTTATAGGATATTTTTCCACCTTAGTATCTGAGATGCATTTGATTGTCTCTTATCCCCTTCATATCCCCTTTTTGTTGCTTAGGATCACCCAAAACTTTGCTAAAACGCCTTCCTAGCAATCCATTCACATCTTCTACTCAGTAAAGGAGAAAGTATTCACCTTTTTCTTTAGTAAATATGTGAACACACTCCAAAGTGTGAATATATATATATATATATAGATGAAGATTATGCGCTCTATAACTCCCTAAAACCCATGGAAAAATGATCTCAACCATCTTGAAATGGTATAAATGAGACCCAAAGGAAGTGTTGATGGGCCCGAATGACTCGTTCAAGCAGGTAAGGGAGAATGCCTGATGGTAGGTCCTAATTAGACCCACTCTCGTTTCAGGTAGTGTTTACGATCAAAATATTGGCCTGGTTTTCGATCTAACTAATTATCTAAATATGAATCCGAGAACATAATGTTCTCTGATGAATTAAAATTCTAATAAATAAACTAGACCAAAATGATTAATTGTTGTCCTAACATGAATTCATATTCTATTCTATCTTATCCTGTTCAGGAGAAAGATATAAAAAATAAGTGAAGTTAAACATTTTATTACTTGCACATAAATAATTCATAAAAACAAGGAATACGAAAACTTAACAATACAATGAGTTAGCTACAAGTAATTGATTCACCAACTTATTATATTGTCACTACACTTAAAATGAAAATAATGGCAACTGTGGACATATAGAAAATGGTCTAGAATTAGTTCATTAAACTAAAATCCACACATTAACAGAAATAAACATGCATAAACAAAATAGTCTCATTATTACACATTTGTAACAAAATCTTCAAAATGCCTGTTGTTCAAATTCACATACAGTAATAGAATTGTTCTGCTACAATCCGAGTTCAAAAACCATCTCTTATTTACAGTCATGCATTTTATAATTATTCAATGACTGTTTACATTCTAAAGATTAAATCATATGAAAAAGTAGTTTACAAAAGTGACTCTTCGCATTCCTTTCCTTATCAGGATTGCAAAGAGAAAAGATGATTCAAGTGGAGAAGTTATGACAATCAAAATCATTATGGATTCTTCTGTTCTTGCATTCGATCTCGATATTCCTTCTAGAGTGAATAATTTTCCATAATCCTTTCTAACTTTTCTGACTGCATCTTTTCGACATCCAATTCACCATCACAAACCTTGGTGGAAACATCTTGTTTTAATTCTTGGGTTGTGCATTTGATAAAGTCTCAGGCCATAATGATGAGTTTGATAGGTCTCAATAGATACTCTTTAAGAGAGTCTTTATTTACCTCAGTTAAAATCTCAATGTTCACCTTGCTGGTTTTTGTGTGCTTTTCCACCTCAGCTATCCTGATTTTGGCATGTGCTACTTCATCAATGGAGGGAATCAACGACATCTTGAATTCTTCTAAAAGGTCATAAAAAATATTCCATTGTCATTTTCCTGTCTTATATGTTGTCTTTTGAAAGGCTTGGACATCTTCTAAAAGAGGCTTCCAAGTATCAAAGAATGATTGATCTTTTATCTTTTCTTTTCTAGAATAACATGGAAATGTAGTTGGTGGATTTTTATATATTCCTTAGCAATCAACGATCTTATCATAGACATAATTTTCCTTTTGGTATTGATCCATGATTTCATCTATCTAGTCTTCAAGCGTTAATTGATCATATCAATCAATATGCATATAATTTAGAAGGCATAAAAATTCCTTCTTCTCAAGCCTAAGCTTTTCGTTCAGGTCTAATGTCTTTGTCTTGATTGTTTCTAAGGCCATATTCTTTTTATTTCTCTCTTCTAGAACTTGTTTAAGATTTTCATTGCCTGTTCTAATCCCTTGAGCTAAAAGCTTTTGTTTTCAATAGACCATTTGGCTTCATCTAGTTGAGTATGCAAATGAGATTTCTCCTTTGCATGTTGCCTCTTAATATGCTCAATTTTTTCACAAAGTTTTACCTTTATAGATTCCAAGTCTTTCAAATGGGTGTCGTGTTCTGACTATGCTATTTGATTAAATTCAAAATTCAATTCATATTTCTGGGTTTTTAATGCTTGGTTTAGTTCTTCTGTTTTGAGGGTATCAACAACCCTAGTGGCTCTTTCAAATTATGAAATTAGCACATCCTTTAAAGTTTGCATAGTCTTATGAATCTCTTCTTTATGTAGTTTGTCCTTTTACATGACAACTTTTAGGAACTTTGCAGAGATGTCATCATTTTGCGTGTTTATGTCTGTCTCTCTCTAAATGATTCTTATTCAAGCTTCACTTAAGGCATTGGTAACCTCAAGAACAAATGAGGCATTCAAACTTGTAAATGAATGGAGAGAAGAAGCGTCCTATATATCATTTTCCTCTAGGTTAGGCCCAACTTTCCATTCCACAACTCTCCCTGTAGATGAACTAAACTTAGTAGATTATCCCCTTTCCTTTTGTTCCACCTTTTTTCAATATGTTTGGTCCTGTCATCATAATAGTAGTCTCCAAAAACCATGACATCACCTTCAAAAATGACAATTTGTGAAGAAAAGGTGGTATTACATGGAATGGAATTAAGAAGGGTGTATTCATGGGGTGAAATTTTCACCATTCCCATATTAGGATTCGATGGGATGCCTAGGGTTTTACTTAATTCTTTTCTCTTCTGGTGTCCCAATTGTTCATCTTCCTTTGTTTTAGCTTCTTCTTCAACTGCTACCCTTTCATTTTCTATTTTCTAGGCCTTATCTTCTTCAATGAGTATTTTGGCCTCTTCCTCAACTGATTCTTTATCACTTTCTTTTCTCAATTCCTCGGCCTCTTCCACTTGATTTTTAGCTTCTTCCTTGACTTGTCTTCTCTGATACTGTCCATAATCTTTCAACCTCTTCTGCTCCAATTCCTAAACTTTCTTGATGTTCTCCTTCTCTTTGGTGAATGATTTATCTTGATACTCTTGCAACAATATAAAAAACTGGTTTGGATGAAACTTCTTCATTTCTTTTTTTTAGGTTGGATTTCTTTCCTGACAACATCATCATGCAATTTCTGCAATACCTCTTCATAGAACAAAATTCCTTTGAACATGTATTCATCAAAATCTACAAGATGAATATTATAATGATTAAGACCCATAGCTCTAACATGGCTCACCTCTAGCTCCTGGGGGTCATGTCCTTTTGCACTTCCCAAGAATAAACATAGATCATGTAAAGCCTCTGCTTCTTTTCTGGCATGTTTCCCATTTAATATACTATAGTTTCCTATGTGAACAAGAAATAGAGGCCAAAACTTTTTACTACTACTCATGAGAAAGGAGGTAACCCCTATTCTTATGGTTTGATGGGCTATTTCTATAATTACAAGGAAATATGGGATGAAATAGGGAAATAGATGGGGGTATCATGCAGTGCCAAATACTCTAACATAGGTGTAATAATTTCCTAGGTACCATTCAACTATCCCTTTCATCCCCGCTCTAGATTCACTTTAAATTCTATACCTTTGGAACCCAAAAATGATAATGTAAATAGGGGAGAGGAAATGATCACATATGTCATAGAAATGACTCTTGTAGTTTATGTCCCACAACTCATAGCATTACACATGGATAGGGGATGTTATAGGTCCCAATTCTATCCAAGGTTGGGAAATAGGATTGAGGAACATATGGCATCAATTAAATAGGAAGACATGTAGAAACACAACTTTTTCATACTTGGTACATTTTTAACATTGAGACATATGTTGAAAGTCAGTATGTCTGCCCAATTGAACACTTTCTCTATATGCACAATGGTATGGGCCATAGGTAACCAATCTATATGAAAACGTGTGCACTTCTATTCACCGTATAATCAATTCAACATCACTATCAACATTTTGTAGGGTGCCTTGAACTCTTTTGTAGGGATAATATTTTTCCCTTGCTTGAAAACTCTATCCTCATCCACCCACCAATTCTTCATGAACTTTGCTGGGCCTTTTTTGTTGTTCTTAGCAAACCCTTTTAGGAAAGGTTAATTAAAGGCGCATGCAGGTCCAGGAAGGTGATATCTTGTAATAACATCCTCAGGCTGAAAAAATGTTATCTGTCATCTGGATGTATTTAAAATTATGGCCGTGCTATAGTCAAAATGATTAAAACATCAATTTGTATTCCTCTTTGTAAGGGAGTAATGCAGGTCATGCAGTAACTAGATAAATGCCTCTTTTCTGGATGTTCTAATAAACTTCAAGGTTTTCATCACCGAGAGGAAAATCCCTAGTATTCAAAATCTTGTATATCTCATCATATCTCAGGGAGTGATCTTCTCCAGTGTGGTAGGTCATATTAGTCACCAAAACCTATGTCTGACGGGAAGAATATTTAGGAACAAAAGTTGAAGCAGAAGGCACCAAATTCCAGGATCTCTTGGTCATTTGACTCACCATAGCTTGTCCTTTATATATCGTAGTAAACATATTAATCATCATTTGTCTATATAATGAAAAACATTATTAAATAACAAAATTTGAATAATAGGAAATCTCTGATTAGAGAGAAAATGATGCTTCCGGAGGTTTTAGAGATGATTAATGTAGAACAAAGCAACTACTTAGCATATGATGAACATATGTGAGCTCTATTAGAGTTTCAAAGTCATAATATAGGAATTTATTTAAGTTAAAGCACAAATTACCACTTCTCAATCACATAGCTTCTTCTTGAAACGTGGAGGTCAAAGTAATTTTCCTCCAAAGGGATTCCGGAAATACCCCATCTTTTCTTGACGAGACTATTCACTCCCATTTTTAATCAATGAGGTTGGTTTGCACCCCCAACCTCCCAAAACAATTGCATCTAAAATATTTCTAAAAACTCACTAAGTTTTCCTCCACAGGAGGTGCCAAAATAATTTTTTTAGTCTAGGTAGGATTTCGGGGATAGGCATCCAACTAACTCCCCATTATCTGGTTCCCACATTGTCAAAACATAGTGGTTGTCAAATAGGGAACTTAAAATCCTCCAAGTCAAGTGTTCCAATCACCATAAGGCAGGGAGATACCCATGAAGGGTTGAAGGCCGAGGTCCGTTTGTTCTGTGCGTCCCCCCTTGAGGCACCCACCTCTTGGACGGGATCTAGCCCGTGACCCATTTATTAGGCCAAAAATCTAAATGCCACACTTTGACCGAGGTACCTAGTGACCAACTTTAGGACATCTACCCAGGTGGCAATTGTGGGCTACAATTGCACCTTTATTGGATTTTGTGTGGCTATTGGGAAATATCGCCAACTCTTTCAGGATATGCCCCCTCTATCCCTCATTATAACCAATTATTTCATCCTTCACTAGTTTCTTTTCCAGTGACTTCAGACCCCACTGTTGAGTACTATTGGAAGGTTCAGTGCTATTTGAGAGGAAGGACGTTACGTCTTCTAGGACACAGGCATTTGCTTTCTTTTGATTCCCCCGCACAGACAAAACCCACTTACCCATATATATGCTTCTTTCTCATTTTATGTATGATGCACATCTGATTACAGTTTGATTTGGATATATATATTGTGTAAACATTCAACACAAAAACTTTGGTTTCTATATTTCTCTCACCACTTTTTGCACACATTCACACAACTAGTCTGACATCATAGGGGAACCACAGAACCCCCTTCATTAACGACGCTTGCTCAACCTCCCTCCTATCTTGGGGGGAGTATATGGTCATACCCGCTCATCGGTACCTCCTTCACACACTCCGGTGAGTGCTACTATCTTAGGATCAGCTCTGCTTGGTTCTACATTACTTGGGTCTACTTCCCAAGGTCATCCATTCACTCACTCTCCTTTACACGGAAGCAGGGGACCCACTTCCTCTCAAGGACGGAGAACCAACCCACCTAGTCCCCATCAAGGGTCGGGTTCATACAACATTATGGTCGGAGCTAACCCTCCCCCCCCACAACAGATGCCATATTTGGCCTCTCTCAACATACCAGATCTCACCAAACTCACCAATGATCGTATATTGCATGACGCCACATGGCTTGCAATGCCAACAAAACTTCCTTCAGACATACCAAAGTTTGAAGGAAAGGCAGGGGATTACCCTGCCAACCATGTCATGACCTTTCATCTATGGTGCTCTTCCAATAGAATTATGGATGATTCCATCAGAATGCGATTATTTCAACACACACTCACTGGCCCATCAGCCAAATGGTATGTCGAAGAAAAATCAGGGTCCCATGCGACCTTTGAGTCATTGGCCAAAGAATTCTTGACCTTCTTCCAATTACCCATCCACCATGACAATGGTCTAGAACTACTTTCTAACTTCAAACAAACCTCATCCACACACATCGTTGACCACATTCATGAGTGGCGTAGGCGACGTAGTTTGTGTAAAGCAGAAACCACCAAGCAACAATGTCTCGACTGGTTTCTTAGATCACTTGTCTCTCTCCTTGGTAAGGATTTAGCTTCCACCTTCCCTCAATCCAAAGAGGAAGCCATCAGTAAGGCCCAACAGTATGACCTCATCTATGCACAGTCAGGGTAGTTATACACAGTACTTCCTGATCTTCCCAAACCTGTGCCATTTGGCCAAGACAAACCTGGGATGTCTCACTCAGCAGACGGACTAATAGGTGCCACCACACACCATAGTCCACAACACCAACCATCAGCGATGTATGGATCACCTCAATACCCACCGGCATATGGGGGCACTTCTTATTACCCCCCACCCCCTTATCAACAACCATACCCTGTTGCTATACCTCCACCCATCAGTGGACCACCACCGACACCTCCCATACATCCACCTATCCCCACAACCAGTGGTACTCCCTCAACATCAACTTACAGTACTAGCGAAAGCACTAGGCCTTCCTATGTAGATTATGGATCAGTACCACCACAAAATCCATACTTCCCATTTCCTGGTCCTCCACAACCCATGGTTCCCCCACATCCACATGCGGGGGTAAATTTTGTTCAACCTTCTGCTGCTCAACAATACCAAAGTTTTTAACAATTGAATACAAAAAACCCAACTCATCCATCGAACAATGCCAATAAGAAAGGACGGAACAGGAATAACAACAACCCAGGTCAAGGCGGGAATCAACCCCCACAACACCAACCAACTGGGGGAAACTAGAACCAAGGGAACCAAAACCCCCTAGGGGGCAATAACAACAAATGACAAGGGAGAAATAATGTTAAAACCATCTTCCCTTGTGCTCTTTGTGGTGATTTTGGGCATTACACTCACCATTTCCCCCAGATCATTGATTTCAAAAGGTTGAAAGACTCAGGTAGTCTTCCCCATTCTCCTTCACAAACTGCCCCTCAGCAGGCACCACAACAATACATGCAACAACCCCCTCCTGCTATGCTGCAAAATCCTATTCCACATCAAGGTGTGATAAACACCCAACAGGACACACAACATCCCCCACCTCAGGTGGGACAATACCACAACCCCAACAATCCAGCAGAGCAAACAATTCTCCTCACCAGTGAGGAGGAAATCCTTTTGCAAACACGTAATCATTAGTATCACACACCTGTTGAGTCTCCTCCCATAATTCCAGAGACAAACCCTACACCAACGGGACCCCCGTTGGTGATTCCTTGCCCTTCCGCCGAACCACCACTTCGCATCCCTCGCATCCCTTTGCATCGAAATGTCCACAACCCACAGGCTAGGGAATCTCATAACTATAGTTTGGTAGACGACTTAGCACAATCCCCAGCTACCATGTCAGTATTGGAAGTCCTCCAGACTTGTCCCACACAGCGGAAATCATTAATTTCCTCCTTGGGGGAAGTTGACCCTGCCGATACTCGACTCATTACCTTTGATCTTGACAGTGGAGAACCTCGTCTTCCCGCCTTAATCGCTTTTCAAATACCAGTAAAAATACGGAACATCACAGTCCATCGATGTATCATCGATGAAGGGGCATCTACGTGCATTATGTCCAAAACAGTATGGCAGAAACTTGGTTCCCCGAAACTCATACCCTCTGCCATCACATTACGAGCTTATGACGGACGACCATCCTCTCCTGAAGGGCTCTTTCAAAATGTGCCCGTCGAACTCGGGGGCAAGACTATTCTCATTGACATAGAAGTTATCGATGCTCCACTCGATTACAATATCCTGTTCGGTCGTAGCTACATGTACGCTATGAAGGTAGTGGCATATTCTATCTTTCGGACAGTGATGTTCCCCCACAATGGGAATATCATTACCATTGACTAAGTCTCACATTATGAGCCTAACCCATCTGCCAACCTTGATAACATTCTTCCCCTCATCCACACCAACCAAGACGCATATCCACTCGTCGAGATGGGTCCTGGGATTTTCAAAGATCCATCCTTGTTAGGGACATACCACGGAGCACCACCACTCCTTCATCCTGCTAATCAAGTATGCGTCATATAATCTAACGAAACTCACACAGAGGACGCTCGTCCTCCTCAGGAAGCTTCAGTAATTCTTGACATCCCAATAGTCGCAGAACCACTCCCGTCAGAGCCTCCTGCACACTCGCTGACCCCAACAGTCCACGAATCCACATCTCCTTAGGGGCATAGTCCCGTTTGGGAGACAGTTCCCCAACCCCTCACCCAAATTCCCTTCTTTTACCCTCCACCAGGTATCAAATCTTTTCAGGTAGCTGCAACACTCACACTACCCAATATGGTGTTAGCAATCCCAGTATGGTATTTACACCCACCTGAGATGGTCCCTCGACCATCCCTTCCCCCACAGGAAGACCTCCCCATGACGATTCCCGTCCTTACCCCCACTACCCCCATACTCACTAACCCCCCTGCTACAGCTGGGGGCAGGAGAAAGAAGAAGGAGCCCACTGCTCCCCTTCCTCCACGCATCCCACTACCTTGCACACTATGTGAGAAAGAGGGCCACGAAACCAACAATTGTCCATCACTACCTGAATTACGGAATTTAATCCCCCCCAATCAAACTCCCACAACACCCATCACTACTGCTAGTCCCACTAATACCACCAACCCTTCCAGTAGTAAAGGGTTGAGGACCAAATATGCTTGTGCTATATGTTCATAGTATGGCCATTACACCCATCATTTTCCAACACTTCCACGCTTTCGAAAGACATTAGCGGCTATATGCCAGAACTTCCAGAACAACCCACACCCTGCTATGTCCTCTCCAACAAATATCACTGACATCCGCTATGTCACCACTTCAGTCAATGAACGCATGAGATTCCCTTGCTCTCTTTGCGATTCATTAGCTCATTTTACATACCAGTGTCCTATGATCCTTGAATATAGGCAACGTCAATTGGCCCTGCTTCACCAACCCGCATAAGAAATCATTGACCTTACCTCGTCACTAGAGGATCTTCATGTCATTTCTCCTGAGCCCGAGGCACTCCCAACGCCTCCATGGTTCTTAAATGACATCTCTGAGGATTTACCCCGCAACCCCCCAACTCTCCTACTCATTCCCCCATGGACACTCTCCACCTAACCACCACGGGTACCCCTCAGTACTTCAATATATGGTTTATGTCAAGTGAACCCTCACCATCTCCTCGCATTGCTCCCTCTGCTTCTCCATCAGGGGGCAACCACACTATCACCGACATCACTCCTCATGATCCCTTATATTCCCACCGTTTCCAATGCGACGAGGAAATACTGGAAGAGCTACATCGCCTGGACTCTCCTTGGGATGCACTACATCACCATGCACTCTTCTTTCCATAGGAATCCCTCATGCCTCCTAACCAAAACCCCATTTACGTGGTCGAAACCAAATATTTTATCCCGTCAGGGCCTATAGATTGGTTCAACAATCCCATTCCTGCCCTCGACGCTTTTGAAGAAGGTAATATGGCCAACATTTCCCCCACCATCAAAATTGACATTTCCATTAAAAATGGCATCGTCGAAGAAATCATCATTGGAGCTGCTTGCACTCCTCGGGAAATCACCGCATATAAAGCCCTCTTCCAGGAATATAGGGATATTTTCACCTGGTCATACACGAAAATTCCTGGCCTCGATCCCTCTATTGTTGAGCATCGCATCGACACCTAGCCTGACATCACACCAGTTCGCTAGAAACAGCAACCGCTACACCCATCCAAAGCCGCGGCTATCAAAGCCAAAATCGACAAGTTACGCGTTGTCGGGTTTATTTACCCCATCGCTTACACTTCATGGGTTTCCAACCCTATACTCGTCGACAAAAAATAGGGCACTATCCGCGTTTTCATAGACTTTCACGATCTCAATAACGCATGTCCAAAAGAAAACTTTCCAATGCCTTTTATCGATCAAATTATCGACGACTGCGTCGACCATGAGGCTCTCTCCTTTATGGACGGATTCTCTGGCTATAACCAAATACAAATCCACCCAATCGATCAGTATAAAACCGCATTCACTACCCCATGGGGTACCTTTGCATATTGTGTCATGCCTTTTGGCTTAAATAATGCCGGCGCAACTTTCCAGCGGGCGATGACATACATCTTTCATGATCTGGCTAAAATCATCCTCGCCTACTTGGA
>ML808293.1:132081-145229 GCA_009831015.1 Picea engelmannii
ATTCATGAGTGGCGTAGGCGACGTAGTTTGTGTAAAGCAGAAACCACCAAGCAACAATGTCTCGACTGGTTTCTTAGATCACTTGTCTCTCTCCTTGGTAAGGATGTAGCTTCCACCTTCCCTCAATCCAAAGAGGAAGCCATCAGTAAGGCCCAACAGTATGACCTCATCTATGCATAGTCAGGGTAGTTATACATAGTACTTCCTGATCTTCCCAAACCTGTGCCATTTTGCCAAGACAAACCTGGGATGTCTCACTCAGTAGATGGACTAATAGGTGCCACCACACACCATAGTCCACAACACCAACCATCACCGATGTATGGATCACCTCAATACCCACCGGCATATGGGGGCACTTCTTATTACCCCCCACCCCCTTATCAACAACCATACCCTGTTGCTATACCTCCACCCATCAGTGGACCACCACCGACACCTCCCATACATCCAGCTACCCCACAACCAGTGGTACTCCCTCAACATCAACTTACAGTACTAGCGAAAGCACTAGGCCTTTCTATGTAGATTATGGATCGGTACCACCACAAAATCCATACTTCCCATTTCCTGGTCCTCCACAACCCATGGTTCCCCCACATCCACATGCGGGGGTAAATTTTGTTCAACCTTCTGCGGCTTAACAATACCAAAGTTTTGAACAATTGAATACAAAAAACCCAACTCATCCATCGAACAATGCCAATAAGAAAGGACAGAACAGGAATAACAACAACCCAGGTCAAGGCGAGAGTCAACCCCCACAACACCAACCAACTGGGGGAAACTAGAACCAAGGGAACCAAAACCCCCAAGGGGGAAATAACAACAAATGACAAGGGAGAAATAATGTTAAAACCATATTCCCTTGTGCTCTTTGTGGTGAGTTTGGGCATTACACTCACCATTTCCCCGAGATCGTTGATTTCAAAAGGTTGAAAGACTCAGGTAGTCTTCCCCATTCTCTTGCACAAACTTCCCCTCAGCAGGCACCACAACAATACATGCAACAACCCCCTCCTGCTATGCTGCAAAATCCTATTCCACATCAAGGTGTGATAAACACCCAACAGGACACACAACATCCCCCACCTCAGGTGGGACAATACCACAACCCCAACAATCCAGCAGAGCAAACAATTCTCCTCACCAGTGAGGAGGAAATCCTTTTGCAAACACGTAATCGTTAGTATCACACACCTGTTGAGTCTCCTCCCATAATTCCAGAGACAAACCCTACACCAACGGGACCCCCGTTGGTGATTCCTTTCCCTTCCGCCGAACCACCACTTCGCATCCCTCGCATCCCTTTGCGTCGAAATGTCCACAACCCACAGGCTAGGGAATCTCATAACTATAGTTTGGTAGACGACTTAGCACAATCCCCAGCTACCATGTCAGTATTGGAAGTCCTCCAGACTTGTCCCACACAGAGGAAATCATTAATTTCCTCGTTGGGGGAAGTTGACCCTGCCGATACTCGACTCATTACCTTTGATCTTGACAGTGGAGAACCTCGTCTTCCCGCCTTAATCACTTTTCAAATACCAGTAAAAATATAGAACATCACAGTCCATCGATGTATCATCGATGAAGGGGCATCTACGTGCATTATGTCCAAAACAGTATGGTAGAAACTTGGTTCCCCAAAACTCATACCCTCTGCCATCACATTACGAGCTTATGACGGACGACCATCCTCTCCTGAAGGGCTCTTTCAAAATGTCCCCGTCGAACTCGGGGGCAAGACTATTCTCATTGACATAGAAGTTATCGATGCTCCACTTGATTACAATATCCTATTCGGTCGTAGCTACATGTACGCTATGAAGGTAGTGGCATATTCCGTCTTTCGGACAGTGATGTTCCCCCACAATGGGAATATCGTTACCATTGACTAAGTCTCACATTATGAGCCTAACCCATCTGCCAACCTTGATAACATTCTTTCCCTCATCCACACCAACCAAGACGCATATCCACTCGTCGAGATGGGTCCTGGGATTTTCAAAGATCCATCCTTGTTAGGGACGTACCACGGAGCACCACCACTCCTTCATCCTGCTAATCAAGTATGCGTCATATAATCTAACGAAACTCACACAGAGGACACTCGTCCTCCTTAGGAGGCTTCAGTAATTATTGACGTCCCAATAGTCGCAGAACCACTCCCGTCGGAGCCTCCTGCACACTCGCTGACCCCAACAGTCCACGAATCCACATCTCCTTAGGGGCATAGTCCCATTTGGGAGACAGTTCCCCAACCCCTCACCCAAATTCCCTTCTTTTACCCTCCACCAGATATCAAATCTTTTCAGGTAGCTGCAACGCTCACACTACCCAATATGGTGTTAGCAATCCCAGTATGGTATTTACACCCACCTGAGATGGTCCCTCGACCATCCCTTCCCCCACAGGAAGGCCTCCCCATGACGATTCCCGTCCTTACCCCCACTACCCCCATACTCACTAACCCCCCTGCTACAGCTGGGGGCAGGAGAAAGAAGAAGGAGCCCACTGCTCCTCTTCCTCCACGCATCCCACTACCTTGCAAACTATGTGAGAAAGAGGGCCACCAAACCAACAATTGTCCATCACTACCTGAATTACAGAATTTAATCCCCCCCAATCAAACTCCCACAACACCCATCACTACTGCTAGTCCCACTAATACCACCAACCCTTCCAGTAGTAAAGGGTTGAGGACCAAATATGCTTGTGCTATATGTTCATAGTATGGCCATTACACCCATCATTTCCCAACACTTCCACGCTTTCGATAGACATTAGCGGCTATACGCCAAAACTTCCAGAACAACCCACACCCTGCTACGTCCTCTCCAACAAATATCACTGACATCCGCTATGTCACCACTTCAGTCAATGAACACATGAGATTCCCTTGCTCTCTTTGCGATTCATTAGCTCATTTTACATACCAGTGTCCTATGATCCTTGAATATAGGCAACGTCAATTGGCCCTGCTTCACCAACCCGCATAAGAAATCATTGACCTTACCTCGTCACTAGAGGATCTTCATGTCATTTCTCCTGAGCCCGAGGCACTCCCAACGCCTCCATGGTTCTTAAATGACATCTCTGAGGATTTACCCCGCAACCCCCCAACTCTCCTACTCATTCCCCCATGGACACTCTCCACCTAACCACCACGGGTACCCCTCAGTACTTCAATATATGGTTTATGTCAAGTGAACCCTCACCATCTCCTCGCATTGCTCCCTCTGCTTCTCCATCAGGGGGCAACCACACTATCACCGACATCACTCCTCATGATCCCTTATATTCCCACCGTTTCCAATGCGACGAGGAAATACTGGAAGAGCTACATCGCCTGGACTCTCCTTGGGATGCACTACATCACCATGCACTCTTCTTTCCATAGGAATCCCTCATGCCTCCTAACCAAAACCCCATTTACGTGGTCGAAACCAAATATTTTATCCCGTCAGGGCCTATAGATTGGTTCAACAATCCCATTCCTGCCCTCGACGCTTTTGAAGAAGGTAATATGGCCAACATTTCCCCCACCATCAAAATTGACATTTCCATTAAAAATGGCATCGTCGAAGAAATCATCATTGGAGCTGCTTGCACTCCTCGGGAAATCACCGCATATAAAGCCCTCTTCCAGGAATATAGGGATATTTTCACCTGGTCATACACGAAAATTCCTGGCCTCGATCCCTCTATTGTTGAGCATCGCATCGACACCTAGCCTGACATCACACCAGTTCGCTAGAAACAGCAACCGCTACACCCATCCAAAGCCGCGGCTATCAAAGCCAAAATCGACAAGTTACGCGTTGTCGGGTTTATTTACCCCATCGCTTACACTTCATGGGTTTCCAACCCTATACTCGTCGACAAAAAATAGGGCACTATCCGCGTTTTCATAGACTTTCACGATCTCAATAACGCATGTCCAAAAGAAAACTTTCCAATGCCTTTTATCGATCAAATTATCGACGACTGCGTCGACCATGAGGCTCTCTCCTTTATGGACGGATTCTCTGGCTATAACCAAATACAAATCCACCCAATCGATCAGTATAAAACCGCATTCACTACCCCATGGGGTACCTTTGCATATTGTGTCATGCCTTTTGGCTTAAATAATGCCGGCGCAACTTTCCAGCGGGCGATGACATACATCTTTCATGATCTGGCTAAAATCATCCTCGCCTACTTGGATGACCTCACCGCTCTATCCAAGAAACACACCTAGCATCTCGATGATTTAAGAATAATATTTCAATGGTGTCGTCAGTACAACATCCGCTTGAATCCTCTCAAGTGTTTGTTCTGTGTTACCACCGGGCGCCTCCTCGGTTTTATTGTTTCCCAAAACGGTATTACCGTGGACCCCCTCAAAGTCAAAGCTATCACCGAAATTCCACCTCCCCGGAATTTAAGACAACTTCAGAGTCTTCAGGGAAAATCTAACTTTGTTAGATGCTTTGTCCTGGATTACGCCATACGCGCACACAGTTTCCTCCATTTACTACGTCACGACATCCCTTTTCACTGGGACGACTATGCCCAACAGTCATTTGATGATCTTAAAGAAAGACTTTTAAATGCACCTTTAATTAGTGCACCTGACTATAATCGCGACTACATCCTCTACGTATCAGCATCAGCTTTATCAGTAACCAGCGTCCTCGTCCAGCTCGGAGATGACAATCATGAACATGTCATTTACTACGTTAGTAAGAACCTCTCAGGACCACCCTTGAAATATAAACATGAAGAGAAACTTGCTCTTGCAGTTGTCCTCGTAGTCCAGAAACCGTGCCATTACATTCTTCTTTGCACCACAAAGGTCGTCGCAGATTCCAACCCTATGCAATACTTTCTGAGTCGTCGACAATTTAATGGAAAATTCGCTCGATGGATCGTTATCCTTCAGGAATACGACCTCAAGTTATCAACACCTAAGAGTAAGAAGGCCCTCGTTCTCGCCGAACTTGTCACGACCCTCCCCTCTGACACCACCAATGCCCCCGTCAACACCGAATTTCCTGATGAACATCTCTTTTACATCGCTTCAGATGATCCTTGGTATGGAAACCTTCTCATCTACCTACAAACTCAAAAGTTCGGTAACCATCTATCATGAGATGATCGTCGGCATGTTCGCCATCAAGCCCCCCGCTATCTCCTCATCGGAGACATCCTATAACGATGGGGCATCGACACCATTCTTCGTCGATGCCTGACTATTGACAAGGCCGACAGAGTCTTAAACGACTGCCACATCGGCGCATGTGGGGGCCATCTTTCGGGTATATCCACTGCTCAAAAGATTATCCGAGCTGGTTACTTTTGGCCTACCCTATTTCATGATTGCATTCATGTCGTGAAACGATGTGAGCAATGTCAGCTCTATGCCAACAAAGCCCGAGCTCCCCCCGCTCTTCTTCACCCTGTCATTACTGTCAAACCTTTTTGTAAATGGGGCATCAACTTTATGACTTTTAATCCCCCCTCCAGCAATGGTCACAAATACATTGTTGTCACCGTCGATTAATTCACCAAATGGGCCGAAGCTATGCCCAGTTTCAACAACACCGCTGACACTGCAACACGCTTTTTCTTTAACCATGTCATATCCCGTTTTGGAGTACCACTCCAACTTGTTTCCGACCATGGGAAACACTTCTAGAATGAGATCTTCATCGAACTCTCATCTCGGTTAGGCTTCTCTCACGAGTTTGCCTCACCATATTACCCTCAGTCAAACGGACAGGTCGAGGCAGTTAACAAAGTCCTCAAGACCATGTTACAACGCACAGTTAATAAACATAAAACCAATTGGCATCACATGTTATTTTCCATGCTATGGGATTATCGAATGGCGGTGAAGACCGCTACTGGTTTCACACCGTTCCATCTAGTCCATATGGTCAAGGCAACTCTTCCCATCGAGTGTGAAATCCCCACCTTATGCACCACAATTGAGATATTACCTGACACTGCTCCAATGGAGCAGCGCTTGCTAAAATTGGAGTCTCTGGATGAAGATCGTCGATCTTCCTTAGAGAACAATGAGGCAGCTAAAAAATGATCCAAGGCTACCTTTGATCGCCATGTCAACCTTCGATCATTCCACGAAGGCGACCTCATCCTGGCTTATGATATCGCTCATGATACCTTTGGCCACGGAAAATTATAATCACTTTGGCATGGCTCTTACATTATCCAACATTGCCTCACCAAAGGCGCATATATCCTGGCCTCTCCCGAAGGCCTCTCTCTCAAAGAACCCGTCAATGGGTTGTATCTCAAGAAATTTTATGCTTAAAAGTAGCCATTCTACTTTAGGTTATTTCTTTTCTAGTGTTTTTAATATTTTTCTCCTCCCCTCTCGTCTAAACTATCCTTTGTGTTATTGACAGATGCTTACTCCACCAGCCTACCACATTGGTTATGCTGACGACGCCAGCCGTTGGACGCAAAATCTCGCTTCAGCTGCTTGGGCTATCTACACCCCCTCACATGAAATTCTACATTCAAGCGGCATATGTTTGGGGCCAGCAACCAACAACCAATATGAATACACTGCGGTCATTGGCCTCCTGGCCGACGCCCAACATCATCATATTCGTCACCTTAGCGTCTTCCTCAACTCTCAACTAGTCGTTCTCCAGCTCAACAATGTTTACCGTGTACACGATCCGTGCCTCTTTTGCAAATACCTGCAGGTTAGGCTTTTATCTCGACATTTTGATTCCATTACATTTACACATATTCCAAGACAATTGAATAAAACAATAGATCAAATAGCTAACATGGTGTTATATTGGCATATATCACATCAAGCTACACATACATAAACATCTCACAAATCCTGTCACAACATATATATAGAATAGGCATCATCAAAATCATCAGCAAAAGACACATGTAGACAACATCAGGATCTCACAATATGTATACTCATATGTATATAAAATCCCATCAGGCCATCCGAATGTTTACATACAAAAATACATGTATCCACAGGCCAATGTAGCACCTCAGTACAAAAAATGGGCTCACCAGCCTATATACAACAAAAACAAAAATATACATCATCACCACTCATGGTGCCTCTATCGCACCACCACCTAGTCCTCCCTCACGAGGAGGTGGTGGCCCACCACCACCTGCCTCAGGCGGTGGTGGACCACCCACAGGACCCTCCTGCCCCAGTGATAGGAATCCACCCTTCATAGCAGCAAGCATTGCTGCTCGTCGCACTATGGCCCGCCATGGTGGAGGTACCCTTACACACTGCTCTAGGAAACTCTCATCCTATATGCGCATCCACATGCCCTCAGGCACATCCTGTATAACCGTCTCCAAACGATGGTGTATTTCCTCATAATCCACTCTGGCCACCGTCAGAGGAGCGTGTGATGGCCCCGCACCAGGGTCATCGTACCGGTGCCTCCTCGCTGCCCTCTCTGGCTCAGCTGGTCGCCCTGCGGCACCCTCCCACCAACGCCTCTCTCCCTGTGGTAGCCTCTCTGGCTCTTGACGAGCCGACGCTCTCTGCATCTCTACCTCGCGCCTATGAGGTGCCACATCTGCACATGTAAAAAACAACAACAACAGATAGTATCAGCATCTATATCATATACATATGGGCTGATATCTCAAAAGACAATATAAATCAAAAACATACCCACATACTAAACATCCCTCGATGGTCAAAAACCTCCCCTGGAGGTAACACCATGTCCGGATCACCCTGAAAGTCCACCCCAGCATAGGGGTACCGAAGTATCACTTGCGGCATCTACCACCATATCCCTGTCGCCTCTGCTGAAAAGAAGTGGCCACCTTCGCCACCACCGTGACGAAGCAAAATGGTCGACCACCACCTCAATCGTGGCTCTCGTGCCCCCGACATCTCCAGTAAAACCCTCGGATATGGTGGTAGATGCCGCAAGTGATATGGTGGTCCAACTGCATATCACCCTCTAAGAACCATATCCCTCTCTAAGAACCATGCCACTAGGATAGACCCAAATGCAAACTCTCTTGCACCTGTGGACCGACAGTGGTCCAACTGCGCTACCATCCGTGCATGCAGCGTCAACCCCCAAGCAAACCGCTCGCCGACCACCACTCTCTCCAACACCAAAATATGGCCACCACTAATCCGTTGGGTCGCCAGCGACCCATATATCCGCACAATCATTGCTGCTATACAGCGATGCGCCAGGGAATCTATCACCCCCATACTCACCACAATCCCAGACAAAAAGTCTCGACCTGAGCAATATCGTTGGCCAATCATGAAAAGGTATTTATCCCTAGGCAGCACAGGCTCTGCCGGTAGGGGCATTCCCCGAAAGGGGAGCCCAGTCAGAAAATAAATATCCTCCACCGCAGTGAAGGGGATCTACTCTCCTCGCACGAGGAAGCAGTTTAGCTCTGGACTCCACATCTGGATCAGGAACTGTAATAAATACTCATGTGCCTGTATCAACGGGCACTCAAAGAACTTTAGCAACCCACAGGTTGCCAAAGTCGCACGCACACCAGGCCCCTCAATTGCCATGGCATCTCGCAGCTGGGCCCAGTCTCGCTCTCGCCACCGCACTGGCATCGTCACCATGGTCCACCTGTAGACAACACAGAGTCTTATATCAGCTCATGCAACCATCAACAACATAAAAAAGACTCATTTTTTTTACCCTTCAACCTTGCATCCTAGGCGTGGTTTTTGTTCCCATAGGCGCGCACACATGCGCGCTTATTCATTGCACAAGCGCGCATATATGCGCGCCTGTACAATGAACAAGTGTGCATCAGTGCGCACCTGTTTTCTTCATAGGCACGCCCTTACGTGCACCTATTCACCATACAGATGCGCACCGGTGCGCTCCTGTCAAACCTACAGGCGCGCACTGATGCGCACCTTTTCAACTCACAGGCATGCCTTAAATTCCCCCTATCACGCACCCATGCACATATAATCGGTGTACAGGTGCGCACGCATGCGTGCCTCTCACCGAGGCACCCACGCATGGGGGGCCCACATCCCCTAAATACCCCTGTACGGCCCCCCATACAAACCCTGCCCAGAAATTGAAAACCTATTTCTATGCAGGATGATCAGACCACTAACCTGATACTCGCAAAACGTTGATTGGATGCCTTGTCCTCCCTGAATCTCCAAATCTCCTCTGAAAACTTCTCATCTAGTCACTATTGCAGCAAGTACAAATGAGGTGGAAATGTGGGCCCTATAGCTATTTATAGGCCTTTTGCCAAAATTCCACTCACCATTCCGGGAGCCCAAGGTGTCCATTTTTCGAACCATCTTCATCCACGGGATCAACATCCCGCCACCTACATCACAGCTGTCCCTGGGTCACTTTTCATCCTGATCCCCCGGGGCACCTTTTTTCATATCATGGTCAGGTACGCACACACATTGTCACATTTATCTAATACATGCTCATATCTTTGATTCTCTTCAGATATTGTTCACTTTGGGTATTTGTTTCTCATATGTACAGGTACTTGCTCCTCATCCCTCGGCATCACCCCTTCAGGTATATACTCAACACTGGCATGTAGTCTTTCCCGCTGTATCGCACTTTCATTTCCAGTCACACCTTCTGATGTTTACCTCTAGGATCTCCATTCTCGGCTCTAGAGTACCCACACCTCCATTTGCATCATCGGTACTGTTACCTGGTAGCATTCTAACCCACATGAGTTGTCCCATTCATAGCACCCTTTGCCACTTTTTGACACTCATGTTGTTCCTCATTACCCTTTAGGGATGGGAGTCCTGATAGTCTTTCATCATGTTGCGAATCAACCACATACTTCTTCTCCTCATTTTGCTAGCTTTCCATATGGACTCCCCGATTATCTCTTTACGGTTATATTTTTTACCTGCACCTCCGCAGTATCATGAACCCTTCATTTCATCCACCATCAGTTTTCCCATCTACGAACCTATCTTCATTTCACCTACCTCATACAGAAACTCACCAATGGGGCCCCCACCCTTCATCATTTTTCCAAGAAAATTCTACCCTCCCCGGGGCACTCATTTCACATTGGGGCACCCGTTTCTGTATTTGTACATTTTCCCCCCCAAATTATTCGTTATTTATTGTACAAACACCTTTATTTTTAGTTATTTCATTCTCCTTTTTTGTCGTCACCATTGGCGACCTGCTTCCCTCCTTTTGGCCACACGCAACCCATGTCACCCTTGGTTGGAGCATTACTTATCATCTACCCTTTCCGACATTGTCCATCTCTTCAGAGGACCCCACAGGTCACTTACCTCTACCCTCTGAATTTGTTCACTTTGTCCCGCCTCTGGCACAACTTATTACCGGTCTTGTCATCCCCCTGACACTCAACCTCGTTACATGGTTGCGGCCACTTTTTATCTCATACATCCTCCAACCAAGGGAAGTCTTGAGTCTTCCCACTTCTTGACTTCGTCCATGTACCTCTGCCACTTCCTCCCCTCAGTAGATTCCACGAAGCCCTTTGATTCTGGGAGTCGCGTCCCCCTTTTGTCGACATCAGCACAATTTTCTGGAAGGGCGACAGTATCTTGATTCTCATTCTCCACTCAATGAGAGATCTCAGATGGCACAGGGTGAAACACCATTGCTCCCTACTGTCATTGGCCCCCATAACATTCGACGCCAACACTTTCTCATGTTATGGTGGGTCTTACTTTGAGACTATTGTAGTTATTTCTATCATTTGCCGAAGACCTCTAAACTTGGTAGGGCCATCAATGCCCGCATCATCGCCGATACTTATTTCCGTGATCATTGCCTATTATTCAGAGTATGTTCCTTTGCAGAATTGTCTTCTACCTTTATCATCACCACCCCCTAGGGCACTGCAGTTGTCTACACCAACACTTCAGTCATATTTTTTCAGGGTTACATAACACGAGCATGGGGCATGCCCGCCTCGTTTGTACATAGTTGTATATTTTACGCACCTTATGGAAGGGCGGGTCTGACCAGTTCCTTTCTCCTCCAAAGGATTGCTCTGAATGATCCCACTATTTCTCTATCTTACAACAACATTCTCAGTAGAAGAAACATTGATGGATTTCGGCTATACATATGCTCCTAACCTCATCCATCAGGGGGCATCTTTTATCACTGAAATTTCGTCAGCACGTGGTTACAAGAACTCAGCATCGTCAAAGAGTGATGAAGTCATTCATGGACTTCAATTAATCTCACAACATTCAAAAAGGGAAAAAAACTATGCAAAGTAGTGAAAAATTGAAGAGCGCTTTATAGAAGTTGGGTGCGCGCGCACATGCGCAGAACAAAAACGTAGCATGCGCACATACGCGCATGATGCGTGGCTGTTGGCGCAAAAAGTCGCGCACCTGCTAAACGGTGCATTTATTGAAGTGGTCAGCCTCCCAACCACTTATGGATCAGCTCACAAGCCGATTTGACCCTCAAATCTGAGATGAATCCCAATGGTAGGATGGTCAAAGACCTAATAATGCCCTAAATGGCCTCTTTTCACACTACAAATAAGTTACACAAAAGCCCAAAGAAATGCTATAAAAAGCCATGAATGCACCTCATTTTCTCAAGGAATTTCATGTAATTTTATGATGCCTATATTGTTTTAAGGACTCCATCCTTGACAAAGAACACATTGGCACCATTTCATTAAGCAATCCACCTCTCCATTGAGTGGATTTGCAAGGAGTTCTTTCACCAGCATTTTCATTTTTCTTGTTGTAAGGAGAGCAAGCTTGTGAGGGTCCAAGAGCCTTCCCTTGGAGGAAGAAGGGACTCATAGTCCCCTTTATTCTTGGTGCTTTGATTTCATCAATATATCAGCCTAAAAACATTGGTGACATGGGTCTTTTTTTGTTTGTTATCTCTATGTCCCTATGCTTGTGATTTTTGTTTTTATTAGTTTAATTCTTGCTTATAGTTTTGTTTTTCTTTCTCTAACTCTTTCCTCTACAACTGTCATGCTCAGCAAGACCCAACTGGGCATGTAAGCACCTCTTATTTTCTCACCAAGGTGACGAAAAGGGTGCAACACCCAATGTTGGAAAAAAATGTTGAATTATAATAGGTTGTAGGGGAAACACACACATTTTCTCCTTTCTAGTTGTTTTTTGACATTCGTGGCACTTTCTTGCATACCCATGATAATATTTGAATAAGGTAGGTACGTAATATCCAACTCTAAGTATCTTATGGGTTGTAGTATCACCTCCAAAATGTCCTCAAATAGTTCCATCATGAAGCTCGGATAGGACTTTATCGACATGATCCTTTTCAAGGAATATCAAAAAGACACCATCATAATTTCGTCTGCATAATCTTCCTTGGATGAGTTGATATTGGGTTGATTTGAGTCTAAGGGTCCTCTTCTTTTTCTCTTCCATATAATGTGGGGACGTGTCATAGGTTAGATAATACTTCATTTCACAGTACCATTGATCATAGTTCACAGGAATGTAACATACTTCTCTTTCAAATAGACTCTAATCTTAATACTATGCATCTTCTTGTGTTTCATTGGTAACTAATTAAACAAGTAGTTTGCATAACCCCTGACCTTTGACGATTTTAGCAGGCTTAATATCAAGGTCATATTCTTGTAAGGTTGTTATCCAGTTATCTCTTTTCTCCCCCAAGTCCTTTTGTGTCATAAGATTTATGACAACAGGGTAAGGTACAATTACCTTGGTTTTGGACTTAATCAGGTAAGGTTTGAAATGATTTACTTCTTTAAACACAACAAAAGCTTTATTATCTAATTTAAGGTACTCCAATTCTTCTCCTTGTAATCCTAAACTCATAAAGGCAATAGGGAATTCATCCCCTTCTTGGTTTTTTTGAGTTAGCACAACTACAAAGGACATGTCTGAGGTGAATGTGTAGAGTATGAAACCCAGACCAAAATTTGATTTTAATAATGTTGTAGCCTGTACTATTTATTCTTTGATTATTTATGTTGTAACCTAGGCCTGCATCCCTTGCCTCTCCTCTCTTTTCCATATGCCTTCATCAACTTTTTCCTTTTGTTGGTCGGCTAAGTCATTTTCCCATTACTGAGCAACTTGGTTCTTGTTTGCTTCTTTCCTATTTGAGTCTTTG
>ML808293.1:179594-190150 GCA_009831015.1 Picea engelmannii
TCATTCAGGTCTAATTCCTTTGCCTTGATTATTTCTAAATCCAAAGTCTTTTTCTTACTCTCCTCCAAAACTTATTTAACATTTTCATTGTCCTATTCTAATCCATTAAGATGAAGGCTTTGATTTTCAATATACCATTTGGATTCATCTAGCTCAGTATAAAAATGAGATGTATTCTTTGCATGTACCCTCTTAATCTTCTCAATTCCTCACAAAGTTTTACCTTTGTAGATCTAGGTCTTTCAAATGGGTGTCCTGTTCTGACTGTTCTCTTTGATTAAATTCAACATTCAATTCATATTTCTAGGTTTGTAATGCTTTTTTGAGTTCTTTTATGTTGAGGGTATCAACAATCCTCATGGATCTTTCGAATTCTAAAATGAGATCATCCCTTAGTGTTTGTGTAGTCTTGTGAATTGTCTCTTTACACAGTGTTTCCTTTTACTCGACAACTTTTAGGAACTTCAAAAATATGTCATCCTTTTGCATATTTAATTATGTATCCATATTGACGATTCTTATTCGAGCTTCATTTAAGGCATTAGTGACCTCAAGATTAGATGAAGCATTCAACCCTGCAAATGCATGGAGAGCATAAGTTGCATCTATAGCATTTTCCTCTAGGTATGGTCCATATTTCCATTCCACAACTCTCCCTATATATGACCTGGACATAGTAGACTCTCCCACTTTCCTTTTGTTCGATATTTTTTCAATACTTTTGGTCCCTTCATCATAGTAGTAGTGTCAAACAACCACAAAAACACCTTCAAAACTCATAATTTGTGAAGAAAAGGTAGTATTACCTGGAATGGAATTAAGGGGGGTGTATTCATTGGGTGAAATTTTCACCATGCCCATATTAGGATTTGATGGGATACCTAGGGTTTTACTTAATTCTTTTTTCTTATTCTATTCCAACTATTCATCTGCCTTTCCTTTAGGTTTTGCTTTAGCTACTGCCCTTTAATTTTCTCTTTTTTGGGCCTCAACTTCTTCAACAAGTATTTTGGTATTTGCCTCAACTGTTTCTTTTTCACTTTCTTTTCTCAATGCCTCAGCCTCTTCAAATTTACTTTTAGCTTCTTCCTCAACTTGTCTTCTTTGATACTCTGCATAAGCTTTTAGCCTCTCCTGCTCCAATCCCTTAGCTTTCTTGATCTTTTCCTGCTCTTTGGTGATTGATTTATTTTGATCCTCTTGCAACAATCTGAGAAATGAGTTTTTAAGAAAATTCTTCATTTCTTTTGGTTCAGCTTGGATTTCTTTCCTCGAAGCATCATGAGGAAATTTTTGAAATACCTCTTCATAGAAAAAAATTCCTTTGAACCTGCCTTCATCAAAATCTATAACATGAATATTAGAATGATTAAGAACCATAGATCTAACATGGATCACTGTTATCTCATGGGGGTCATGTCACTTTTCACTTCATAGCCATAAAAATAGATCCTGCAGAGCCTCTTCTTATTTTCTTGCATGTTTTCCATTTAATATACTCTAGTTTTGTATGTGAAGAGGAAATGGAGGGAAAATATTTTTACTATTACTCATGAGAAAGGAGGTAACCCTTGTTCTTATGGTTTGAATGGATGTTTCTCTCATTACAAGGAGATCTGGGATGAAATAGGGAAACATATGGGGTGCTCATGTAGTTCCATATACTCTAACATAGGTGTAATACTTTCCTAGGTACCATTCAACTATCCCTTTCATCCCTACCCTAGCTTCACTTGAGAATCTATACTTTGGGAACCAAAAATGATAGTGTAAAGAGGGGAGAGGAAATGATCACAAATGTCATAGAAATGACTCTTGTAGTTTATGTCCCATAACTCATAACAATACACAAGGACATGGGGCTTATCTAGGTCCCAATTCCATCAAAGGTTGGGAAATGGGATCAAGGATCATATGACATAAATTAAATAAGAAGACATGTACAAACACGGATTTTTCATACCTGTTACATTTTCACATTGAGACATATGTTGAAAGTTAGTATGTCCACCCGGTTGAACACTTTCCCTATCTTCACAATGGTATGGGCCATAGGTAACCAATATATTTGAAAATGTGTGTGCTTCTCTTCTCTGTATAATCGGTTAAACTTTGCTATCAACATTTCGTAGGGTTTCTTGAAGTCTTGTTTAGGGATAATCTTTTTTCCTTGCTTGAAACATTTTTCATGATCCACCTACCAATTCTTCATTAACTTGGCTGGGCCTTTTTTATTGTTTTGAGCAAACCCTTTTAGGAAAGGTTCATTGAGGGCACATGCAAGACCAAGAAGGTTATATCGTGTACTAACATTCTCAAGCTGCATATATGTTATCTATCGTCTGGATTTATTTACAATTGGGGTCGTGCTAGTGTCAAAATTCTTAAAACACCCGTGGGATTCCTCATTGTAAGGGAATAATGTAGGTCGTGCAACAACTAGATGAATTCTTCTTTTCTCTATGTTTTGATAAAATTCAAGGTTTTCATCATCGGGAGGAAAATCCCTAGTATTGAAAATCTTGTATATCTCATCATATCTCAGGGAATGATATTCTCTGGTATGGTAGGTCATATCAGTCACCAAAACCTCTTCCTAGATGGTATACTATTTAGGAACAAAATTTGAAGTAGAAGGAACCAAATTCCTAGATCTTCTAGTCGTTTGACTCACCATAGCTTGTCCTTTATATCATGCAGTAAAAAAATTAATCATCAATTGTCTATATAACGAAAAAAACAATTCAATAGAGAAATTCAAAATAAAAGGAAACCTCTTATTATAGAAAAAATGGTTATTGCGAGGGTTCTAGAGATGATTAATGCATAACATAGCGACTTCTTAGCAGAAAATGAACAAATGTGAGCTCAATTAGGGTTTCAAATTCATAATATAGGCATTTAATTACCCTAACAGAAAAATTAAATAATTTGAGTACTATGACCAGTTCAAAATGAGAGCATAAATTCGCCATTAATGTGATTAGAAAGCCCAGATTTCCCAAATCTGCATATTCGAGTGAAAAGGGGTGAAAATTTGAAACTGCAGTCTCTCAGAGTCGTTTCTATCAGAGGAGTGATGATGTGATGGAATACTGAGAAGGGAGGGGTGAATCCGTATGATAATATTTACCACTTTTAACCACAATATATGAATTCCAACTTTATCAACAATATATCATCAATATATCATAAATATATCATGAGCATATAAACATAAGAAACATCACATTAACATCATCACATCAAGTACATAGTACACCAGGATTTATGTGGAAACCCAAATGGGAGAAAACCATGAAATTCTTTCTTATATATCAAAGAATACATTAATTGGAAGCACCAAATTTCCAATTCTCCAACACCAACTAGAAGGAGGCACCAACTCCCTGATTTACAGCCACCAACCTAAAGGAATCTAAAACTCCCTAAATTATCTGGCTTCAACCAGAAGGAGGCTAAAACCCCCTGATTCTCAAGATCCAACTTAAAGGAAGCTCCAACTCCTTGTGTTATCCGACACCAACTGGAAGGAGGCTACAACCCCCTTTCCTTTCCCTGTCCTGCCACCTTGAGGTATAAGTGTAGAACAACTATCACTACCATAATACCTGCCACTATCATTGCCACTATCAATGTCACTATCCTTGCCAATGTCACTTCCACTGTCATTTCCACTGTCATTGTCACTGCCACTATCACATCAACCTGTGATCTGTCACTATATCCAACCTGTCCAACCTATCACTATCACTTATACTCAATGAGATCCTCTCACATGGATCATATACCAAGGAAAACTCTCAACTAGATTTCAAACATGTCCAACACATGCCTCTACCAAGAATTTACTAACATCACCAACATACCATCACAACCATGTACCAAAGCATGTAACAAACCATCAACCTATACCACACCAAACATCAATCGTGCACCATGACCTATGCCACAACAAGTGCATTAACCATGTACCAACACATGTATCAAATTGTGCATGAACCATGCACCAAAAATATGCCAAACCATGCATCAACCATGCACCAACACCTCTACCAAATTGCACATCAACTATGCACCATAACCTGTACCATATGCCTCAACCATCAACCATGTACATCAACACCATACCAAGTACCAATCTTGTACCATACCATGTATCAACCATGTAAATTAACAATCTACATCAACACTTGTACCATACCATGTGGCAACAATGTATCTCAACCATATACCATATCCCTCAATCATGCCATAGACCATCTACCATAGGATATATCAAGCAAGTACTATCAATGGTGTACCTCAAAAAAATACCACCATCACCAAGAGATGTATCTCATACATGTGTTGTCATATACCAAGTGTATTCTTCAACAATATATCAATATCAATGACAACCATACACCATGTGCCAATGCTTCAAGAGTATACCAAGAATAATCCTCAAGCATATAACATTGTCACCATGTAACCAAACAAGATACCAATATACCAATATAACCAATATGCAATACTAGCCAATGTACCATACCAATATCACCAAGATGTACCATGCATTGACAAGACATGCCTCTCAAGCATGTACCATAACATCACCAAGCATAATATATAATCACATAAGCATACCTATGACTTGTATCTTACCTTTTGTACTGTAATACTAACTTGTATACCTTCCTCAACTTCAACAACAAGAGAATAACATCTTCATCAAACTTTACCTTAGTCTCACAGAACTAGTTTTTGTATTAGTCACAAACCATAAATTTCAACATGCATAACTCTGTACCCATAATGAATAAAGGTGTGAAACTTGTATCCAATATTATTCAATATCTTCTCTACAATTCCTCCAATTTTCACTGCTTGGAACATCCCAAAAAATGAGTTATAGCAGAAATGGTAGACCTTTCTGAATTCAGGTTTATTCTAGAGAGCAAACTTGTAGAGGATACCACGTGAAAAATATTTGATATCTAGATCTAAAAATAATGAATAACACACTAAGGACTGTACTATATCCAATGAATTTTGGTTCACTGAATTTGGATCCTCTATGAAGAATTTATGACTATTTTACCCAGAAAACCTATTTGAGATTAGTTTCAGGACTAGCCAAAAACTCTATATTCCAACGAGTGTATCTCAAAAAATACAATGACCCAGAAGCCGAATGTCTTACCACAGGTAACTTGACATGTCTTCTCAACCTCCTCCAATTTTCGTTATCTGAATCATTCTAGAAAGAAAGTTATAGCGAAAATGGTAAGATGACATTTAAATAACATACCTTAGAACACATCATCACAAGACTTCATCATCCTTTGGAATTTCTCCCTTCTTTACTTCATCTTCCCTATGAAATTCACCTCAGATCTCCTTGGTTACCTTAGATAAGAATTACTCACTCACATAGAATATACTCAATAGAATATGTGTCTAAATGTACTTATGCGTGACTTCTTGAGGTGTATATATACTTTTTCTAATTAACCTCTTTCCTTAACTTTAGGGCTTCTTGAACTTTCTTGTTACAACCACTTTACCCTTTCATTAATGACTTGGAAGAAATTATGGCCTTCTTAACCCATATTTTAACCAATTAGGGGATTCTTAACCCATCTTTGGGGCTTCCAACTTCATGACGACATATCTCCCTAACCATGAGGAACCACATGGCGTACCACCTATCACTAGAAATGTCATGACAAGGAATATCCATCTATGAGTGTATTACTTACATTTACACTATCATTCATGTCCATATTCCTGAACCAAATTAGGGTACGATAACCACACCTCCGTGGATTCACGTAGACTTCATCAAATGCACCCAACACATCTGTTGACATCAACCACTCCATCAATGATAAATGACTCACCATCAATCTCAACCATATATTTAGGGCTTCCAGACTTCTCCAAGGGTTGACATAAATCTCCAAGTGTTGAAATAAATGACAAACAACTATCCAAATGAACTGTCCAACATGGTAAAGGATTAGTTTGTGGTGCTCCAAAGAGAAGGAATCAAAGAGTATTCCTTCTACACGTTGGTTTTTGTGCTGACGGTGTAAGATCATGAGGGATTAAATGCACACCATCGAAGTTTCCTATTCAGATCTCAGTAGACTTGGGAAAATTCACAACTACGAATAAAAGGAACAAAAAAATATTCCTTTTAAGCATTGATTTACGTGCCAAAAGGTGAGGGGTGCAAACGGTTAAATGATCTTTCAAATTTGTTTCTTTTGGAGCAGAAAAATTACCATTGTAATCGCACTCTGATGTCGAAGCATCAAAGAATATTCCCTTTTTATATAGAATTTCGTGTTGAAGTATTAGGATTGCGAAGGGTTGTCGAAAATTCTTTCGTAATTGATTTTTTTGGAGTGAAACAATTGAGCTTTTTATTCATACTCTGAAAAAAGAGCATCAAAGAATATTCCTTTTCAATCTTGATTCTTGTGATGAAATTCAAAGTTTGAAAACGTTTAAGGGTATGTATTCATAGCTTAAAATTTAGAGTTGAAAAGACCGAGGAATTTTCATGGCCGTGATAGGAAGGTTATTGAAGAATACTCCCTTCCTCGGGAAAATTGCAATCTTCAAGAAAAAGGAGAATAAATGTAGGGATAAATATTTACTAATGATTGATCATCATATTAATTAGTAGCAAGGTAAGATATAATTGTGAGCCATCAGACCATGTTCATCGGAGTTGGAAGTTGATCACGAGGAAACTTACTCCAATACAAAAAAAGTAGGAAAGGGCACTAATATTAGTCCGAATAAGAATCTGAAAGACAAGAAATAACTGATAAGTGTGGCAGGGAGAGGTAACTCAACCTCAAAACACATACTACAGTAAAAGAGAATAGTTTCAAACTGTATAAGAAAAAATAACAATTTCCCTATGCCAATACCTTTTTGAGTGCGTAGTAATATAGTACCTTGTGGAAAAAAAAAATAGTATTGGGGGAACCCACTTAGAATATCTCTTGAATGAGATATTCTAAATGGGTTGTTGTTGGGGAGTCACAACATGAAGGTGAAAGGTATAAGCACTTTTATTATTTCAAAGTAATTATCTATCCCAAAGAAACCAAAGCCATTATATTCACAAGGTTTTTATGACTTGCATTTCTCTAAAAATCCTTATTTCCTAAATTTAATTTCCCATTCATATCATTGAGGCTTAAGATCACTTTATCTTCCTCATATTCATGAGGAGAAGAAAGTTGGAGATGTTGCAGTCCTGAGTGGCATGGGATTAGAGGAATCCAAAAAGTGGTTATGGACAACGTCGACAATAAAATCAGATACATTTCTTTGTATTGTTCTTATTGATAATAAAATGAAGATCTGTCTTCTTTCCCTCCCCTAAATTATGATTTGTTTGTATTGAATTCAATCTCCTTTTTAGTACTTAGTTGAGGAACTTTTTTACCTGTTGAAGTTAATTATTGGAGCATGAATTTTTGGGAGTTAAGCACATAATGGAATAAAGGAAGTAGTACGTGCCAGACAAGAAGGAAGAGAAAGCATGACGAAGGGAAAATGAAGAAACAGGTCAAGAAAGAAGGAAGCCAAAGAAAGGATGAATACTAACCATGCAGAAGGCAGTTGGAATGTGGGAAAGTGGAGTCCACTTAGGGTTAGGGTTTTGGAGTCATAATGTAAGGGGTTTAACTCATTTTTTAGTATAAATAGAAGAGGTATAAGGTAGATTAAGGTATCATTTTGAGCATATCTTGGCATGAAATACCTTAGAGCTTGTGTGGGACGAGTCTATTTTGGAGAGTCCTTTTTTGTTTTTGAGTCTTTGTATTGTTGAGAGTTGTAGACCTCATATGGATTTGACGTAAATGAGGGTCAGGTCACAAGCTATGGATCTTGGTGTGACACTCGTCAACCTCACCACTATTCACATATCCTATGAAGTAATGTGCGCAACACTATTTTGATGAAGATGAATAAATAAGAAGAAGATATTTATGGACGTATCCCTGGGGGGGGGGTGAACCACAGTAAAATCATGTGTTGCAATGTTTCTAAATACTTTTGTTGTTTCTACAATTATGGCTAAATGGTTAGATGAATGAATGGTTTTAATTACAACATGCACTAGAATATGTATGCATAATGAATATTATGAAAGAATGAAATAGTATATATGATGAATGGTATGATAAAATGCATGTTTAAGTATAAAATCAAGTAAAAAGAACATCCCCAACCCCTTCCATGACTGCAGACATCTATGTCCTGCAGTCACCCATAAACCATCTTAGGTAAGATTGTGATGTGCACTCTATGCGTGGTGTAGTCGTCTGGTTTACCAGAAGGGCCTATGGTTAAAAGGATTTTTTTGGAGAACTAAGGTAGAACCGAGGTCAACCCACACATCCAACAAATTTTTATGTTGTCATCTGGAACTCAGAAGGATAGCCTTGAAGGGGTTTGATGAAGAATAATGCAGTGGTAAAAAGGGATGTTCAAGCCATGGAATCCTACAAAGAAAGAGATTAAAATATGGTTGGAAACAAAGAAGTTGGAGTTCACATAGAAAGATAATAAGGGCTCTAGGTACACACCACGCCAGTACTTGCAGAGGTATGTGTTTAACGATTTTCATGAAGCATATTTCTATTATTTTCTAGAGTTATTACAGTAGTGAAAATTAAGGTTAAAAGATACCCATCTGACTAATCGTATAAGGCCAATGGAGTGGAATGCTGAAAATATTGCGCGATTGAAAAAGGGTTAATAAACAATTCACGTGCGCAATGGATTTTTGGTGAGACAATATTATTGTAGGTTTATGATTGAGTTTGCGGTAGATACAAAAAAGTCATATACTGTTGCAGAGAAGGATTTCTTAAGGGGAACTAGAGAGAGGTACATTAGGTCTCTTTACACGTTGATTGAAATCTTACTACATGATAAAGGCATGATGACCATGGAATCAGACAACTAAATCAATATGCACACATGGGGGAGTCGGGGGAAGCACTAAGGAAGATCTGAGAAATGGAGAAGGCTTCAAAGATTAGCCAAAAGAAGGAAGCAATGGACCCCATCATGATGGATGATGAACAGACCAGGGAAATCATAAGGAAAGCAGGTGTGACGCGCAGTGGATGACCCTACCAGTATAGGATGGATAACAAGAAGAGGGTAGTACCCGAGCGAGAGGGATTGGAAAACAATGAGTAAGAGGTAGAGGATATCCACACCATGGGGAAGATTAAGGATATATTGCATGCCACATATAAGAGGAAAACCAGAGGTCATGGGTCTGGTGCAAAAGAAGGCTCTCGATTCTAGATCTGAATTAGTGTGGAAGAAACAACCTCATGTGTGATTAAGACCTCCAAAAAAGAAAAACCAATTAACTAGCAAGTGATTATTGATAGAAGATTTTTTACAAAACATGAGTCCAGTAGAAGAAGTGTTATTTCAACAAGTAGCAGCAAAGTATCTACACTGCACAGAGGTGGCAGCTCAAACAATTTCACAATGGTAGTACAAGATCCAAATATTAGGTTACAAGCGAGGGGAAGAGTTAGATGATCCAGAAAAAACATATGTTTATCTGTGAGAAGATATGGGAAACAAAGAAGATTACAAATGAGGATACACAGGTTGTGCAGTTGGAAATCACATTCATAGAACGCATGTTAGACTGGTATACATGGGTCTCGCAACAAATAATACAATGGGAACACCTACAACTGTAGCAGAGGTGAAGAGGCAGTTAATAAATGAATTTCAGAAACCCATCTTAGAAGACTAGTTTATGAATGAAATGATAGAGATTAAGCAGAAACCGAGAGAATTACTCTGGGAAGTGGACCAGAAGTTCAAGAGGATAAAATGTAAGTTAAAGTAAACTATTACTGATACACAACATAGACATTTCTTTGTTAATTATTTGTTTCCACACTTGAAGTATCCTTTGAGACATCATAAATTCTAGAGCCAAGCTAAGGCTCTACAAGCAACATTACAGTTAGAAGAAAATCAATACAAGCATATAGATCTAGTTATGGAAGAACTGAAACAAGATTTGATGAAACTAACATTCGAGTTGAATAAAAATGAAGGAAAGGAGAAAAGATAAGATGTCTAGTGTACAATATGTTAGAAAAACAGGATCGTGGAGCAATAAAATAAAACAAATGCAGAAACAAAACACATAAGATACACAATACAAGAGAGACACAAATTTACATGGTTCACCCAGTGTGGGCTACGTCCACCAGAGAAATTGTCAGGTCCTTCCTTTATTATTATCCAACAAATGAAGGGATACAACCTACAACAAAACCCGCTATAACTTCCTCTTCTTTTTCTCACAGTATCCTCTCTCAGAATACAATATTCGCCATCAATCATAGCCACAATACATTTCCCTCATAAAAGAGGGTTACCTTCTAGGGAAAAAAACCCTAACATAATCTCTACCGTTAGATCTGCGACCTTATAATGAACGGTCCAGATTTACAATGAAATTACAATATACATTTACAAGGCAATTTTTCCTTCGA
>ML808293.1:192831-203130 GCA_009831015.1 Picea engelmannii
ATGATACCTGAGTTGGTCCCCATACATCTGTATGCACAAGTTCTAACCTTTCATTCTTCTTTTCTTTTCCGACTCTGAGAAATATGACTCTCTTTTGTTTTCCATAAACACAATGCTCATAGAAGTCCAAATCAATTTGTTTAAGATCTGGCAGCAAATTTCTTTTGTGAAGGATCTACATACCCTTCTCACTCATGTGTCCTATCCTATGATGCCATAGTATTGTATCCACTCATGTAGAAGCTAAAGATATAGAAGAGTCAGTATTACCAGTACATAAATACAATATACCTACCTTCTCTCCTTTTCCTATCACCAATGATCCTTTGATGACCTTCCACGTCTTATCTATAAATATGGATATACAACTTTCACTTGCCAACTTCCCTATTGAAATTAGATTTTTCGTTAAATCTAGAACATGTATTACCTCTTTCAACAACCATTGGTTTCCATTGCGTTGCTTTATTTTTACCTTTCCCATTCCAACAATTTTGCATGGTGCATCATCACCNAAATGAACCTGTCCAAAATCACCTTGAACATAATCTAGAAAATGTTTCCTATGGGGTGTGGCATGAAATGAAGCCCCTGAATCTACTACCCAAGACTCAGAAATATTATCTATAGAAATAATCAAAGCATATTGTAACACATCACCTATTAAATTTGCTTCCTAATTTCTCTCTTGTTTTCCATCTCTTTATTTCTTTGGAGCTCTGCAGTCTTTCTTCAGATGTCCTTTCTTCCCACAATTCCAACACTCTATCTTTCCAAGTCTGGATTTGGATCTTCCCTTCCTAGAATTTTGTGTCTCCCTGAGTTGTTTCCTCTATCCTTTTGTCTTCCCCTATTCTCCATGTTCAACGCATTACCTGATGTCTCACCAGTGCTTTTCTGTTGCATTTTCTCACTAATGATAACACCAACAACATCATCAAATTTTAAAGTATTTGAACTAGAGACAGAGTTACTTACAGCCATGACCAAGCTGTTCCAACTTTCTGGCAATGAGAACAAGATTAGAAGAGCCCTGACCTCATCATCAAAGTCCACTTTTACAGAACTTAGTTGATTAGTAACCATATTGAATTCATTTAAATGATTTGCAACAGACCCACCTTTTGACATCTTCATATTAAATAATCTCTTCATTAGAAATACCTTATTGGATGCTGAGGGTTTTTCATACAATTTGGCCAATGCGTCCATCAAACCCTTCATTGTGTTTTCTTTGGAAATATTGAAAGCCATTGACGCTACCAGGCTCAGTAATATCATTCCTAGAGCCTTTCTGTCAAGAATCTCCCATTCTTCGTTCTTCATGGCCGTCGACTTCTTTGCTACTCCACCCAATGGTAAGAATAGATCCTTCTGATATAAATAATATTCCATCTACATCTTCCATAACTGGTAGTTTTGGTCATTAAATTTCTCAACCCTAAACTTTCCATGTTCTGACATTGCTCCCACTCGAACCAAGAACCCTCTTTTCCTGCGAGTTACCTTTCGCTCTAATACCAGTTGTTAGAAAAATAGGACTGTGGAGAAATAAAATAAAACAAATGCAGAAACAAAACACAAAAGATACACAATACAAGGGAGACACAGATTTACATGGTTCACCCAGTGTGAGCTACGTCCACCAGAGAAATTGCCAGGTCCTTCCTTTATTATTATCCAACAAATGAAGGGATAGAACCTACAGTAAAACCTGTTGTAACTTCCTCTTCTTTTTCTCACAGTCTCCTCGCTCAGAATACAATATTCACCATCAATCATAGCCACAATACATTTCCCTCATAAAACAGGGTTTCCTTCTAGGGCAAAAAACCCTAACATAATCTCTACCGTTAGATCTATGACCTTATAATGAACGGTCTAGATTTACAATGAAATTACAATATACATTTACAAGGAAATTTTTCCTTCGGGGGCCTGCTTGCGCCCAGACCCTCCAGCTGGGGGGATAGCCCCCCCCGAACCCCGTAGAGGGGGTACCCCCCCTTTTCACTCCCCCGCGTGGAAGAGTGTACATACTTCTGGGGTGTAAATACTTCACGGGGTATAAACACGGCTGAAAGCAAGAACCTCTGAATCAGGAAGATAATCAGGCTCCACAACCAACATAATATGCAGAACAAAATTCCATCATAAGAACGAGTGTCCATTATTTTTACTGGAGTGGGCATGCCAAATGGTTTAGCTTTAGTAGGACCATGGTGTGAGATTTTCAAAACACATGGGAATGATCCCTATCATTTACTCTTATTGCAGAAGTATCAGATAGTACCGAAGAGTACATTTTGTAATTTTTGTAAGTCAGTTGGACATGAAGACAAGGACTATAGAACCTTGGAGATTATGAAAGAAAGGATTGCATATACATACATGGTGCAGGATGAACATGTATCAAGACAACCTGCACAACAATTGTAGTATAAAAATATGCATTAGTCGTAGTATAACAATTTGCAACAACTACAGTATAACAATGCGCAACATCCACAATATAATAACGTGCAACTGTTTACAGCGTAACCACAATATAATGTGCAAAAGTTTTAGGGGAAACAATAATATAGTCCTGCATAAAAGTGCACAACACCACTGCAGTACAATAATGTGAAACCACACTATAACGAAGGACTTTAGTATAATACAACTCATGGATATAATCAAGGAAACATATGGGGCTTCAGAGGTGGAGGCTATGGAGGAAGAGGCTTTGGAGGAGGCCTATGACCATTTTTTTGTCATAACTGTGAGAAACCAGGGCACTATGCAAGATACTTCCCATAACCACCTACAACATGTATGTATTTTCGTGCAACAGACCATGAAAAAAAAGACTATCCAACACTTTTGATAAATATGTAGGACAAAAGGAACCAGACCAATCAAAACATGCAATGGATCAGAGTGGAAAACAAAGAAGAGGAAGGGAAGAATATTAACATATTTACTAGAGGTGTAGCTAAGACAAGAGAATATGTAGCCAAGAAGGATCAGTACCAATACCAATGGGTCAGGAAGAATACAACACCTGAACAAAAGTTTGATATGCACAAAGAGAAAGAGATATTCAAAGAGACTAGGCAAGATATTATGAAAGAAAATATTGTGTCTACTTCAGGGAAAAAACTAGAAGATGAGATACAAACGTATGGCATGTATTCATTATTTGATCAGACCAATCAAGAGTAGTATTTAGAAAAACTAAGTAACTTAATAAAAAATTTGGGAGCATGTGTCAAATTGTTGAATGATAAAAATTTCTTACAAGTACTACAAAATTTGTCAGAAAAGTGTAATTATGGGGAAGAAGGGGTAAAAAGAGTAAATAATATCCATAATAAGAGAAGAATCAACAAGGAATTCAGATTGAATTCCAACATAGAATATTTCAATATGGGGGATATTATACTAGACTTAGGGTCTGAAGTCAATGTTCTGCCAAAAAAGACATGGTAAGTTATGGGAGAACCTCAACTGGGGTATTCACCTATTCAATTGAAGTTGTAAAATCAACATAGAGTGGTGCTAATTGGTAGGATGAATGGGATTTCAGTAGATCTATATGGTGTGTGCACCATGGAAGACTTTAAATTCATTGACATAGTAGATAATACTTCACCATATCCAACTTTGTTGGGCCTAGATTGGGATTTTGATAACCAAACTATTATCAACTTGAAGAAAAGAAAGATGATCTTTGAATCTGGAGAATACCGAGTTATTGCACCATTAGATCCATCAAAAGGAGGAAGGTATGTGGAACATGTGACATAAAATATTCTTACAAAAGATGTAAATAATCTATATAGAACAACCGCACATGAAGAGGATTATCTCAACCCAACTGTAGATGGAATGCTCAGTTGGAGGAGTATTAATTATTGTTCTTCAAACTCGGACATAGGACTGAAAAACAAACATATCAAGAAGAAGAGTTTAAGGAAGGAGATATGGTTCTCCTCTATGACAGTAAGTATTTTCAGCACCAAGGGAATATTATAATGCATTGTATAGGGCCATATCAGATAAAGTCTATCACAAATGGAGGTGTTGTACAACTTTAGGACTTAGCAGGCAAGGAAGTTCAAGGACTGGTGAATGGTAGTTGACTGAAATTGTATAGGGACATTTGACATACTAACTCTTAGTAATTGTAGAAGAGCAAGTATACTTGTACATATTGTAAATAGTATGAATTAAAAGAAGAAAAAGGTGTTAGATAATCCAAAGTACAAATATTATCGAATAAAATGATTATTAATTTAGGATATTAAGTTAATAATCTAGAACATTTGATTAATAAATGGAGACATTTAGAAATAGATTATTGTTGTAAAAGATATGACTCTAGAAAGGTGTCGTATCTTAGGCTCTAAATTAGGAGTATAGTTAGAAGATTTTTAAGATAGCATTTATTGTAAATGGACACTTGTTTATTTAATAAGTGATCCATATCTAGAGTTTTTTAAGACATTTAGCATATATATAGCTCACTGCAAGAGTGTTGGGTAGTTCGGGTGTAAACTCTTGCAAAGTCTCTTATGTAATTTATTTTCCTATTTAATAAAAGTGTGTGTTTGAGGACACTTTTTCCATTATTGTGGTATCAAAGCTTCAGTAATGCAACTAAACTGAAGAGAAGATTATCTGATCATATAAAGTGATCCCAGCGTTACAAGAAAATAAAAACAARCATGGGCACATCCCGTCAGTAATCTGGTCAGTTTAATTTTAATCTTTCTTTTTGTTTTAAAAAAAAGGAGGAAAAGTTTTTTTTTTTGTTGCAATCGTTGGATCAATGAGCAACGATTGTATTGTATTGTATGATAAATGAAAGATGAATAAAAGTTTTGTATTCTTATACCAAATGAAAAGAAAGAATCGCTTTGATTATTTGATGACACTATAAAGGAAGACCAGTCCTACAAAAAAAAAAAAAAAAACTATGTTCATGAGTGTTTTTTCGAGTCTTCTTGCAATCGGATAGAACACAACAGTGCCTAGCACTTTGCTACACATCCAATTTATGTTCTTCCATTATTTTTCTGTCTTCATCTCTGTCATCTTTTGAACTTGATCAATAGTAAGATCTGGCACTGTAGTATCTCAGCACACTCATACATACATACATGAACTAAATCCAAAGCCATACATACATGTGCACGTGCATATTCACATAGCCTACGATCTCAACTGGAAATTTATCTTCACATCTTCACATAGCCCACAGAAATTTCTCTTCGCGCATTGATCCTCAACATCCTACAAAATTCGTTAATGCAATGATTGAGTCTGTATCAGAATCGTGACTAAATAATTCATCATATGGAAGAGGATCATTCATAGGAATGATTAATGCAACTATTCACAAGTATTAAATAATTGCTTTAGATTAAAGTGCACTGGTGAATTACAACATTCATGCGTTCTTGGATTAATGTGAATTACAAAGTTCTTGGATTAATGTAAATAGATTGAAATAAACCCATTATATGCATGTGGTTTAGCTTGTTGATTCAATCGAATCAATTTCTCTAATCGTGAGCTATGTACACTGAATCTAGCCCTTTCTTCAAAGGAAATAAATCATTGGAAATCATGCTAATTTTTCAACCTATTATCTGAAATCATGTACCTTGAAGCAAGCACTTCACATGCATGATCAAAATATCCTCCCACTTCCATCACCAACAAGAATAGATCTCAAATGTAGGGTTTACTTGATGGATTCACAACACCTCAATTTGTCTCCTATATATTCGACGGACAGAAAATAATTGACAGGAAAAATGATCGATCTGCTGCCATAAATTGCACGTGGAGTGCGTGGACTAGTGAGTAAATCTACAACAAAGGTTGATCGTGTAAGTTGTTGACTAAGATTTGAGAAAAATGATTTGGTAATTAAGTTGACTGAACTCTTCTCTGCGTTGAAAATATGGTGAAGTATTTGAAATAAACAATGAATCAACAAAACAAATCGTAAAAAGATAAGGATTCATTGGAGAATATGTTGAAAGGTTAGCATCTACTAAGGGATACCAATCAAAAGATTTTGTAGGAAATAGTTTATAGGAAGCACTCAAATAGATATATATTAATCAATTCCTCAGAAGTTGCATTATTTATCCTTAAACATCATCTTGGGGTAAACATTGGGAGCCATCACCGAGACGACACCTCCTGGCGAAATATTGCAAACAGATTACGATAGCATTGGATTGTTGTCACAAAGTTTTTTTTTTTAGTTTTCTCTTTATGCAGTCATTTTTTCTTTTGGGTTAAAGTTTTTGTAACTTGAAGTATTTTAACTTTGAGGGGGGGTGAAATTTGCAAGAGCATTGTTAAAATTTTGAAAGTCATCTGGAATTTGACTAAAGCCAAGTACAAAGCTCAGTCATTTTTTCCTTGTTTCAACGACTATACGAGGGTCAAGGCCAAGCCCCAATAGATCATTTTTGTGTGATGCGGCTGGTGTGTTAATTATCTTGATATCCTTTTCTTGTTTTTTCTTGGTGAAAAGATTCAATGCTACAATGTCGAAGTTAATTAATTTGTTCTCTGACTCCGATAATCTTGACGGCACAAAACCATACAAGACATGGAAACGTCTCATTGAAAGCACTCTCATTTACAATGAACTTTGGCATGATATCTATAATGAAGATACTAAGCCAACTAAGCCTACAGATGCAACTACATTAGCAAAATGGGAAGTTAAAAATGCAAAAGCATTAGCACTCATTAAATCTTCAGTTAATGATGAGATGTATGTTCACATTGAAAATTCTACTGATGCATGGTCTGCTTTGAAAGTTTTTAAGGATTTATTTGATACTGAGTTTGAATCAAAGAAAGTTGATCTTCAATTAAATTTGCTCCAACAAAAATTGATTGAAGGAGGTGACGTACATGAATATATTTCCAGACTTAAGAACATTAAGAAGGAAATGCTAAACGCTGGTTTTCAAGCCGTAGATGATAGTTTCATGGCCATAATTTTAATTGTTGGATTGCCTTCTTCCTATACACATTTTTTGGAAACTTTACAAGTAACTAGCAAGTTATATAAACTTACATTTGATAAACTAAGTGAAATGTTATCTCAACACAACAAAACTTTTGGAAAGAAAAAGCAAGTTGGGGAAGATGTTTTTTTCATAGAGGCCAACACAAGTAAGTCTTCATTTGATAGTTCTAGAGGAAGAGGAAGATGAAATTTTGTACAAGGTCGTGGTCAAAGACAAAGTAGATAAAACAAATTTTCAGACATGAGCAATTTTCAAGGCAGAGGAAACAATCAAGGCAAAGGATATTTTCAAGGCAGAGGATATTTTCAAGTAAGAGGAAATAGTCAAGGTAGAGGTTATTTTCAGGGAAACAGTCAAGGAAGAGGAAAAACTCCACACAGAAGTCAAAGTAGAGGCAAAGGACAGAACTCAGGAAGAGGGAGAGATTTCAATCAAATTGTTTGCAGAAGATGTAACAAAGTTGGACATTATGCAAAAGATTATCACACTTCCATTGATAAAATTTCAAAGTTCCATAACACTAAAACACAGTTTGCAAATGATCAAGAGGATGATGGTTCAGAATATGTCTTTACCTCATCTTCAACATTACAAATTTCAACCGATTTTCAAAGTGATTATGAAGATGCTTGGATTTTAGATTCAGGAACATCCCAACACATGACTTTCAGATGTGACTTCTTTTGGAATTTTCACGAATGCCATATTAATTTCGTCTTTCTTACCGATAATACCAAACATAATCCTTATGGAAAAGGTGTAGTTAAAGTTTATTTACCTGATATTGGAGAAAGAGTGATTTCAAATGTATGGTATGTACCAACCTTTAAAAAGAATTTGTTGTCTTTAGTCACAATTCGATAGGCAGGACATCAGGTGATTATGGAAGATGGCTTAGTTAAGAGTAATTCAGTCAAACAGAATATGAAAACAATGATGACAGGTTATGAAGATGGAAAACTGTTAAGGATGAAAGGGACAATTATTCCAAGGCATTCAGACTTTGCAGGAATAGTAAGTACATGTATTTCTCCTACAAGATTGTGGCATGTGAGATATGGACATCTCAAATTTGAAAGTCTTTCTCAATTGCAAAAACAAGGGATGGTTAAGGGACTTCCAACTTTCAAAAAGGAAAATTCAAAATGTGAAGCATACATTTATGGAAAACAAAGTCGAGAGAGTTTTCCAACAAGTTCATGGTGTGCAAATAGATGGTTGCAACTAGTTCACAGTGATGTTTGTGGACCACTAGAAACTTCTTAGGTGGTTGCAAATATTTTGTACTCTTCATTGATGATTTCAGTAGAGTAACTTGGGTTTACTTCTTGAAGAAAAAGTCAGAAGTATTTGATAAGTTTAAGATTTTTCATCAACTTTTTGAAAACGAGGTTAAAGAAAATATAGGCACTCTAAGGACATATAATGGAGGGGAATTCACTTCTCATGAATTCAAAACTTATTGCATGGACAATGAGATAAGAAGACATCTTACAAATTTCTACACTCATAGGCAAAATGGAGTCACAGAATGAATGAATCACACTTTGTTAGGAATGGCACAATCCATGTTAAGCTTTAAAAAGTTAAGTTCTAAATATTGGGCAGAAGCAATCCATACAACTATCTACTTAAGGAACATATCTCCAACTTCTTCTTTGGACGGAATCACACCTTATGAAGCATGGTTTGGTTTCAAACCTCGAGTTAAATATATTAGAGTTTTTGGATCAGTTTGTTATGCCTTAGTTCCAAAAGAAAAATGAACTAAGCTTGACTCAAGAAGCTTGAAATGCATAATGATTGGGTATTTTGATGAGAAGAAAGGATACAAACTTTTTTCCAATGGAAAATTTATTGTGAGTAGGGATGTAATTTTTGATGAAACTGAAATTAAGAGTGTTGGAGACATCGAAAGTCTTCTTCAAAAGTTAGAAACTAAAGGCAATCAAAAAGAAGGAAAAATGCAAAGTCAACCAAATTTACATAATTGGTATGAACTTGATTTTCCTTCATCTGATGATAATACATCCAGTTCATTTACATCGACAACATCATTAGGAGATTCTAGCAGTTCATCAGACTCTCCTAGCAGCGACAGTTCATCTGACAATGATTCTCCACCTCTAGAATCTTCAACTGATCGATGAGCATTAGTTTACATTAATCCAATTTACAATAATGGAATTCAAATTCCCAACCAAGTGAACATCAACTACCCAAATGGGCAGTTCAACTTTTGAAATGTGTAAGGCCTAATGAAAAAAATAAAACAAGAACAAGGGGATCACACAATAATGAAGGAAATTTTTCAATGGTAGCAAATGATTTTACTGAACCTTCCACATACAAAGAAGCAGTAAAACATAAAGAATGGCAACATGCTATGGTTGAAGAGTATCAAGTAGTAATTGATAACAACACTTGGAAACTTGTTGATTGTCCTACAAGTGTTAAACCCATTGGATGCAAATGGGTTTACAAAATTAAATACAACCAGCATGGTGAAATTGACAAGTATAAAGAACGACTTGTGGCTAAAGGTTTTGCACAGCAGGAAGGCATTGATTATGAGGAAACTTTTGCTCCTACAGCTAAATGGAATACCATCCGATTAACACTTGCATTGGTTGCTCAAAAAGGTTGGAAAGTTCATCAAATGGATGTCAAAAGGTATTTTCTCAACGGAGACTTACAGGAAGATGTTTATATGCAAAAACCACCATGTTTTGAAATTGCAGAGAAGGAACATAAAGTCTGCAAATTAATTAAGGCTTTATATGGGTTAAAGCAAGCTCCCTGAGCTTGGTATACCAAAATGGATGAATACCTTAGAAAGGTTGGTTTTCAACGAAGTGAATCATATGATACTTAATATATCCATCAACAGGGTCCATATCTGGTGATTCTTATTATGTATGTAGATGATTTGATCATTACAGGAAATCATGATGATCATATTTCACAGGTGAAAAAGAAGTTACATGTAGGTTTTAAGATGATAGATTTGGGATTACTTCACTACTATCTTGGAATTGAAGTATTCCAACGTCCACATCATATTTCCATTTCTCAGAGTAAGTATGCAACATAAATTATTTAGTGGTTTGGCATGCAGGATTGCAAACCATCTCTTACCCCTATGGAACAAAACTTGAAACTTTCAAAATTTGAAGGGGGGGAAACGGTAGACAACACTATTTATATACAGTTGATTGGCAGCTTGATTTATTTGACCAACACTCGACCC
>ML808293.1:218057-246246 GCA_009831015.1 Picea engelmannii
AAAACAATAACTAAATTTAAGTCATCATGACATAATATGTGGATTCAGGAAAAAAGGGATCCAACAAATTAGTGGATGCAGATGAGACACTGCATCACAACAAAAGAAGTTGAGTGGGTGATGAAAGTCTAGAAAGAAGAATGGAAGATTCTAGTTGAACAAGAAAAGGATAAACAACCATCCAAGGACAAGAAACCAGCATAAGTAGGCTCATCTCAACTGAAAAGTACCCCAACTCATAATTCAAGGAGCACAACATATAGTAAGAATCCAATAGGGTAGCGCAACAACAAAAAATAAACCTACCCCCAATCCGGTCACATGGTAGAAGGACCACATAACTTCTACTAATGACACAACATAGAAGAATGATATCATCCCTACACATGAGGGACATGTAGGAGGGGACATACGAGATATCCCAGGAACAAAACAACTCACACAGTCAAGGAAACCAAAGAGAACAATTGTACAGCCAGGTGGGGCACACAAGAAGATGAAAGTACATAAGGAAGTCCCATAATACACCACAACTAAATATGATTCAGAAGTATTCATGGAGAGAGTTCAAGACCACACCAATGAAGAATATGAGGAGGAAGAAAAACAAAAGGAAATGATAATGCAAGAGATGACAGAGGTCATACACGTATTATATAATATACGCTTGACCAAGGCCCAAAATGAGGAGACAACACAATAACAAACAACACAGAGTGAGGAAGCAACAATGCAGATCATAAAATTAGACATTGAGAGTTTTAATCTCACTAAATATATGTTGCGAATAGATGAGGACCTCACGCAAAGAGAACTTAAGGACATAGAACAATTGGAACTTGTATTTTCCAAGATACCAACAAAAGAATTATATAAGTTGTAGATGAGTGTAACACAAGAAGTTCAGTCTAGGGAAAGGATAGATGCAATGAACCTAAAGATAGACATGGAAGCTAAGGAAGTACTGGAGACTGTTCTTGCAGAGGTGCGACTGGAACGTGAAGAAGAAAAAAGTCGCCTAGATAAATTGGAGGAAAGACTTGAAGAAGTCTTCCAGAAAATTCCAGAGAGTGCATTAACAGGGGAAATCAATGCATAAGAGAAGCTACAAAATATCACGTAGGAAATCAAAGGGTACATGAAATAAATAAGAGAATTGGTGGAGAATATAACACCAACCACACTGCCAGAGGTCAAAACAGAAAGAGATAAATAGGATATAGAAAAAGCATAGTACATTGTGTCTAAAGTAAAGGAGATAGAAGAAATTTATGAAAGGACTACGTAACTTTGGACAATCTTGGGAGAGGATGACAAGATCCAACAACTAGAGTAGAGAGAAGAGAAGTTGAATTTTGCAGTTCAGGAATTGAAGCAATGAAAAAATACAATACCCATATCAAAGAGACTTCGAGCCATGTAGGAAATGAAGAACCTACAGATTGAAGTGAAGAACATCCAAGAGGAAAGGTAGACTAGACAGGCTCAGTTGGAGGCCCTATAAGAGAAAGCATAACAAATGATAACAGTGATGGAAATGGAGAAATACAAAATGGAACATGTGCACATAGAAATCATACAAGTGATAAAGAGGCACGTTACATCGCAGGTCATGGATACCCTAATAGAGAAGAATGTGAAGATCAAGGAAAAATAAGATGAACTAGCAAAGAAGTTCCAATAATTGCAAAGATTAGTGTAGGAGGAACACAAAAACTGAGTGGCTCAGGATGAGCCACAATTTAGTGTTGGGGGCATGTTGGAGCAAGAATGTTTGGGAGTTAAGTGCATAATGGACCAAAGGAAGTAATGCACACCAGAAAATAAGGAAGATAAAGCGAGACAAAAGAAAAATAAAGAAACACACTGACAAAGAAAGGATGAAGACCAACCACGTGGAAGGTAGTTGGACTATATGCAAGTGGAGTTCACTTAGGGTTAGGGTTTTGGAATAATAATGTAAGGGTTTTAACCCATTTTGTAGTATAAATAGGAGAGGTATAAGGTATATTGAGGTATATTTTTGAGCATATATTGGCATGATATAACTTATAGCTTGTGTGCGACGAGTCTATTTTGGAGAGTCCTTTTTGAGTTTTGAGTCTTTGTATTGTTGAGATTTTTGTAGCTTAGATGGATTTGATGTAACTGAGCATCGGGTCACAAGATTTGGAGCTTGGTGTGACACTATTCAACCTCACCACTATTCACACATCCTATTATGTAATGCACACAACACTATTTTGATGAAGAGGAAGAAATAAGAAGAATATATTTGTGGAGATAGCCCCAAGGGGTTGAACCATGACAAAAACCTGCGTTGCAATGTGTCTGAATGATTTTTTTCTTTATGTAATTATGGTTAAATGGTTAGATGAATGAATTATTTTAATTACAACGTGCACTAGAATATGTATCCAGAATGAATATTGTGAATGAATGAAATAGTATATCTGATGAATGGTATGATAGAATGCATGTTTAAGTAGAAATAGAAGTAAAAATAACATCCCCAACCCCTTCCATGAATGCAAACATCTAAGTCCTGTAGTCACCAATAAACCATCTCGAGTGAGACTGCACTATTCACTTTATGCATGGTGTAGCCATTCACTCTATGCATGGTGTAGCCTTCTGGTTTTCTAGAAGGGTCGATGGTGAAAAGTTTTTTTTTGGAGAAATAAGGTAGAACCTGGTTCATCCCACACATCCAACATTAGTTAAAGTAGTTATTTTATGTTCCTTTTCATTTCTTCCAATAGTTTGAGGAAGGTTTGTTGTTTATCTGTATTCAAGTTTGCAATATGAAATATGAACAAGGATAATTGGATCAAGGAAAATCGACGAGGATAATCTCCAATCAGTTATATGAACATGGTAATACCTCCTGTAACTAACTGGTAGTTATTGAAAGATCATCATAGACAATTTTTGGGAAATATTAGCATTGTTCTTTGAAACTTTCTCTATTATGGTCAACCATAGCCATAGGAAAATTTGTTTCCCTAAGAGAATTGGTGACTCCACTAGGGATAACTCTTAGATTTATTCTCAATAGGGTTTTCTTTATTTCTTTCTTGTCTTAGGTTTAGGTTTATCTATAAGTTTTTGTTCTTGTAACATCCCCTATTTTAGTCCCCGCAAATTGTAATGCAATTGTATAAATGTGAATTAGGCTAGTGAGCCAATGTGATTAGGGAAAGGAGCCCATATTGATTAATATGGTCAAGGGATAAATTGCATATTATGAACATTGAAATGATTAATAAAAGTAGTAATCATTGGCTAAAATATGATAGGGATGAAAATGATTGGGGCATATGATTCCACAAGAGACACGAGTCCAAGGAGGAAATATTCGTGGGTATTAATCCAAACCCACATTTATGAAATTATTATCATTGTGTATAACCTTCTATTTTATTGTTGAGTGTTTCCAAAGATAATAATTAAACTCGTGTAAGAGGTTTGGTGTGATAAGTCACACCCTATAGTTATTTGGGAGCATGGGGATGAAGTACAATCAACATTGGGTAGAGTGAGCAGTGAACTGGCTCAAGGAAAAGGAAATTCGTATGGCCAAAGAAGATAGTTTTTGCATGCATATTTTGGGAAGCAAGAGAGGAGGGGAGTGCCAGAAAGAGCACCAGTGATGTTTTGCTTGAAGGAGACCTTTATTTGTTTGTGTTTTATGCTAGAAATGTGGCTTGTGTTCCTATAAAACTAGTTGTAATCCTATAGTACCTTTTCGTATTGAGGAAATGGATCAAGATCCTTGTGAAGGTCGTTGTGATAACTCTTGAAGCAACTAAAAGTTTCTAAATTAATTAGATGAGATATTATTGGCCAATTTAGTGCATTGGAATCCCTAATAAATGAATGGTACAACCCAAGGGACTATGAGCAGTGAAGGGGTTACATTCTTTGGGTTGTGTAGGTTGTAGGGAAGAGATAGTTGGTGGATTGGAACTATTGTAGGAGTAGAACCTAGGTTTTGCAATAATAAGTGTAGATAATTGTTGTGGAAAATTTCCCCCTCTGGATAGATGAAACCTCCCTTGGATCAATATTCCTTTGATCCAAGACATAAGGTAACAAATGGTTCCCTACTTCCCCTTAAATCTATTCTATGCTCACAAACTAAACAAAAATGGAAGATGAAAGAATGAGATAGATGACCTACCTCCTTTATATCATTTTTCGTCACTTCTCAAGCCCTCGATCTTGATGTCCAAGATCTTGGTGCAAGAGAAATATTGCAAGGAACAAAGCAATAATTCTTTCTTCCACAATATTTAGTTAAGCAAAATAGATCTATCTATCATGAATTAGGCATAAATAGAGATGCATACGATGAACAACATAAGCATGAGAGGAATAGGAAAAATTATATTATTTGGAAAGTAATAAGTAATTAATAATTTATAACCTTGATGTCGATGTTGTAACAACTCCTCCAAGATCTCCTTTCCATCCCTTTGAATGTCATGAGACTAGAAATATGATACTCCAAATATTTGCTCCCCCCTTTTCACCCAACAATGACCTTCATTATATAGGAGTTTTAGGAATAAAAACCATAGGATAATTTTGAGGAGAGGTTAGGATCAAATGAGGATTTATATGAACATACAATAATGACCTTGCCTTGTATAGAGGGTAGCTTGAACCAACTTAAATATCCCAGAAACAAGCCCTAAAAACAAGGCATAATGGTTGCAACTGCTTCATCACCCCCTTAGAACTAAGCACATGGTGATAATATTTCTCCCATATAACTAAGAAAGGAGCGATGACAAGGGTTCATCCTCCTCTGCATATGGGAAGGGGAGAGATGATACTTAAAAAAGGCCCAAAACTCAAGGTGAAAGATGATATTTTGACCTCCAAATGATAGGTTTCCCTTCCAACATGTGTAGGGATTATGAAAAACATTATGACATGGTGATGAAATGGCGACACTTAAGGTGATGAAATTATTATAAATAGGTGTGTAATATATTCCCCTAAAGTTTGAGGTCAGAAAAGAAACTGATGGCCAAAACACTTTACTAAAATATATGTGCAAGTGTGCTGGAATAGGAGAGTCAGGAGGAAACTGGAAAAAAAAATTAACCAATATATATATGTATCACCCCAAGGTAGGAATACCCATACTCAGAATAAATTGAACCAAAGCATGGCCACTGACCAATACACTTTGTATCCATGAAAGCATTGATTAAGGATATGGCCACCAAAAATACAATGTGGATCCATACCTCCATGATGTGATTGGTTCATAGCCACAAACGAATACACAATGGAGCTACAATATAACAAAACCATAGCCACAAACCAATACAAAGTGGACCTATGTGACAACACATATATCAGTGATATTTCCAACGTGATGTCCATACTGGAATATTCTAAGTACTTAAATAATATCCATTGCAACCTAGGTGAGGAATATAATAGAGGTGGGTTCCTGAGGCATTCCAAGGGTCTTCATCTCAATGCATAAATGGTACAATTCTATCCATGTGAATAGATGAGTTGACGTCAAACATGGTATAAACCACTTGATTACCGATCATTGATGTATATTGTTAACAAGTGAGAGGGAAATCGACAATGATGATTTTTGGCATAGGGGTAAACCCAGGGTTCAATGCTTCAACAATGCACCAACAAAACATTAACTACCAGCCCTTTCAGCAACACCTGTGAAGAAAGTGAAGTCTCACTAGAGGTAGAGGCAGGGGGGGTACAGGACTTAGGTGTCGGTAACCTAGTTGGGACACATATATGTGATTACAACACTTCTCAATGTACTTAGGAACAACGTATATTAATTCATTAGCTTTATTCACATTGCAGATCAAACCCTAAGTACAGATCAACGCAGTAATAATGACAAAATACTCATCTCACTTAGCATCATAAGTCATATCTAACAAATTCAACATATAAAAAGAATTAAACATTCATATATATATCTATCATTCATAACATTTAATGCACTAAGAATATTCACAGCATAAACATTATAGCACAAATAAAACCATCAACACAATATTTACGTGGTTCCCCCTAGTGTGGGGCTACATCCACCAATGACTTCTTATTCTTTATTAGTATTCAATATCTTACATCCATCTGCTCCTGTGCACAAAGACACATAGCCAAGCTTCACATTGGAGAGGTGATCTGGGCATTAAGTACCCGATCCACCTTCCCAAAATTAGGTCAAGACACAGATCCAACTCCTCTACTACGCACAAAGCCTTACATAGCATGTTGCACAAAGAAACTCAAAACTACTTTCCTCTTCCACTTATCTACTTACACTGCTTTCTCATTCTACTTCTACATTACATTATTTCTTATTTATACTTTTACATCCATTAAAAAAAGGCCTAAACATGGGTAAAACCATGGGCTGACATCCTCTAAACCCTTATAACCAAAAATCTAGTGAACCCCTTGTTGGGTCCACAAAACAAGTGAGATCCTACAATCTCAGCTCCATGTGGGTGCTCCATCTTTGACCAGCCTGTCGAATTACAAAAGTGGTCAAACCCATCCAATGTTTCCTCAAAACTTTGTTGAGGGCCAACATTCCCCCAACACTCACCTATGACTCGTCCTAAGTCACTCAGATCTGGGGAACACTGCTTCAATGGCCTTGATCTTAGCTCAAGCTGCCTCGACCTACTACTTCACCTAAGCCTCCTGCTCAGTGAACTCCTAGATCAATTGATTTGTAACATTCCCTTCCAAGCATTGTTCCACTATCACAACCACTTGGTCTAGTTGTGAACCTTGTCCTTATATATGTTCAAACACCGCACAAGCTTCATCCTGCACCAGTTGTATCTTTTGTGTGACTTCCATTACTCTTCCCTAAATGGGAGTAATCTATTGTTGGACCACGTGTTGTTCTTGTGATCTCTTCATTCTCTTGACTGAAGTGAGTAACTTCATCTACGCTTCAACTGTTAGTGCCTACTGCTACGCTTCCTGTAGTTGTTCTTCCAACTTCCTAAGTTATGAGTCTTTCGTGAGGTGTTCATAGGTCTACGCACTTTTGTTGCTTAGCTGCTTGCATTCTGAGGTGTGGAATCTGATCCTTTCCACTGCTCTCTTAGCGGCTTCTTCCCTCTGGTTGTGCACTTCCTACAGAGTGATCGAAACTGCTTGGATCTCCAAATCCATTACCCGTGCCTGAAGCTATTGGATGGCCTCAATGAGCTTCATCACTTGAGCCTCAACTGCCTCATGTTCCTCCTGTGACAAGTCTGGCAGAGAGTGAAGTGATTTGCTCACCACTTCTTTGATTACAGTCTTCTCTATGAGCAGCTGGTCCTTTTTCCTTTGTATCTTCTCTTTTTCTTCCTCGAGCATCTCCTGGAACTCATCTTTCTCATTTTCATACGCAGTTACACAGTACCATGCAACTTGTAGTTGCTCCAAAATCTCCTCTTTTTCTTTCTTCGGGGATTCTGTGGCTTGTTCCTTTTCTTCTTGGACTCGCTAAAGCCGAGCCTTAGTTTCATATGAAAGTCTTTGAAGTTGGCCTGGCTCATCCCCCAACTCTGCAATCTTCGACAAGGGAGGCACAATAGATACTATGTGGCTCAATTGAATGGATCGTTGAATTTCCTTCAGTTCCTTCTCAACTCTTACGTACAACTCTTCTTGATTCATGCCATATCTCTGTAATAGCTCCTCAAAGGCATCCTCCATTACTTTGTAGACTATACCGATGTCATCCTCTGTGAGTGTATCCTCTAGCTAGGGCTTAGTGGCATAGGTCTTCTTTCTTGTAGAAGGTTCTGTGGAGAAACCTTCCTCATCTTCGATGTTTCTTCCTCGGTAGGGGTATCCTTCGGTGATGTAGCTTTGCCTTCTCCTTGTTTTTCTCCTTCTTCCCCTCCTACTTCCTGATTTTCTTCATCTTGTCCTCTGCTTGCAGGTGAGCCAGGTCTATCTTCTTCTGAGGCGTTGTCCTCCTCATCAGTCTCTATGTTTTGAACCTCCTCCTTTTTCTTATTCTTTTTTTCATTGGTCTGTCCTGCATGCTCGAACCAGGTGATAAAGGGGCTTCTGATTATGTTAGGGTCGGAGATTTCTTCACCATCAACTGATACCAGGAACTCCACTGACCACTCCTTCATGATCTGATCCATGTCTTCATCGGTCATCTCATAATAGGACTATAACTCTTCCTTACTCTTGTCTTTGCATGCAGTGATATAAATAAAGTGTGGATCTATGTGGAATTTAGCTAGTGGTCTATACTGGTGCAAATTACATGGTGTCATGCATGGGAAAGACTCAATAGAAACATTCAGTTGTTGATAGTAGGCATGGAATATTGCATTCGACTGCCATTGCGTCGACATATCATTCATATACTATAAGGTGGAGAACCTCGCGACCAACGACTCTGACGGTTCAATCTATGGAAAATCCTCTCCCTCTGACATTTTCCAAGTGACAAATGTGATCAACAAAAGAAACCAACTGACATGGAACTTGTATCCCTGATCATGTGCTTCGCGACAATCTTTCTCAATCTAGTTGAAGAGGTAGCTCACCCAATTCATTTGCATACCCTCCACGTATTTTCTTGCGAGGTCCACCATGAACCCGGTGACCTACAAGGGGTGGTTATTTCTGACGATCTTTCCATCTATGAGTTGGAAATATAGACGTATTGTGCCATCCTGGATGGGGATACCTTGTAGCCTCACTTTCCCTTCTCAACTTCTCTATATGCATCCTTAATGCGTTGTTCTAGGGAGAGATCTGAGGTCTTCCCTAAGTAGAACTCCTGAGGGTTGGGTCCTTGCAATCTTAGTCATGTGATTAGGTGGATCAACACTGGATCCACAGTAATGCACCTATCGAGCCACAAATATCCACCATGATAGCACACCAAGAGGATTTTTACATAAGCATTAACCTCCTGATGTCGGCCATAATGAGGGATCTTCATGAAGTTCAGTATCGTGGATTGTGCCAACTCCTTTATCCATGGCTGTGAGACTATGCAAGGCTTCTTCCTAGTCCTCTTCATCAAATATCTATGGGGCACGAGCATGGCTTGGTTCTTTCTGTCTCCAAGGTTGAAATCATTGTTCTTCAATGCTGGGATCTGTCCTAACTAGGTCCCAACTACGCATATTTCTTTCGGGATGTACGTGATGATCAATGTGTATTTGAAGTCCCATGGAATGTTGTAGCGGTTAACCGTGCCAGCCAAAGGTGAGATATAGTCTGGTAAGACTAATGGGATCTGCTTCGCATTATCTAGATCATCGCAGTGCTTACTTTTCTTCTCAGTCATGGGGTTGACACATTTTGAACATCCTCCAGTCGAAAGGGAAGCCTGCAGTCCCCTGGTCGATGATTCTTGTACTCCCTCAGACATAACTTTATTAGCCATAAAATTCTTCATAACTTCTTTGACAAATTTCTCTAGCTTAGTGCACTCGACCGACATTCTCACTGTTTCACAAATAAGTCAGGGTAGGTGAATGGATATTAGGGTAAACAACAGATGGAGAGGTCTGATAGCACAACTCGACACACAAAATCACTTCATTTCTTGTCTCAAATAATCATGGGTGGAAAAAATTGGCCCTGACACAACGTCCGACGGGTTAAGTAAGAAGGTGTTGTAACGGATTCCTCCAACAGGAAAGAATGCCTCAATCAATGTGAATCCATCCATTATGGCATGGTCTCAATGTCAAATGATGATCTATTCACCCATAAATGGATTTCCTACCCATTTCAGGATGTCATTCTAATGGTCTGGATGCCTCCAATGGTCATATATATTCGCCAGGGCGAAGTCCCACTCTGCACATTTATGCTATTCCAATGAGGTTCAAATCCTGTAAACCTGCCTCCTGCGAAGTTCCAATCTGTGAAATATTTCATCTATTCTCTGTAAATTCTTGTAGCTTTTCCAACTTAGCCTTCTTCTTACTAAGCTTCCTTTCCTTCTTTCATGTGATATGAGTCTCTCTAATTGTTTCTGGTATCCTCTTTCCATTTTTATTCTTATCTTCTCCTAGTGAAGTGACTTCACACTGTTGATGTGTGCTCAAAGGGTTCAAAGTTAATATCCTTTATCTTACTATTTCCTAGGTGGATATACTTCTTTCTTACATGGATAGGTCCTTCAAACCTTCTTGCGATCTTTCAACCTCGACAACTAATTCTCTGGTATTATGTTTCTTCGACTCAACTTCTCGTTCTTCTATGAGTCGATCTATTTTTCTAACTATGAAATTCCTTGGTTCTTTCTTTTTCTTTTCTCTAGACTCTTCCTCTGATTTCCTTTTGATCTGATCTTTCTCAATCCAAGTCCTTCCTAAAAAAATGGGGAAAGGGGCGATGTTCTCAACAAGATTAATGACTTCAAATTCCTCTTCATTCGATGTTCCATGAATGATAACAGGTACATTAGTAACTCTTCCACATAGGGTTATCATATTTCCTTTAAACAAGCCTATTCTTCCCAATGAATGTACCATAGTGGGCTTTCCCAAAATTTCCCAAGTATCTTCTATCATGATATTCACTTGTGTCTCCTCATCTAGGACACAGTCTATGTCGAAGTCTCCTATTCTTGTATCTATGCATTGTTTTTCTTTCAAGATCTCTGATAAACTGATATCTTTGTGAGCATTCACAACTTCTTTTAACTGTACTAACATAATATGAGATTTATCTAATTCTTTCTCTTAATGATTATTTAACATGATCTTATAATTCTCTTGATAGTTTTCTTGTCTCATATTCATCCTTTCAACTTTAGCAATCATTCTTGGAAAATCCTCAACTTCATGACCAGCAGTTTTACAACAAAGACAAATAGGACCTATACTAGGGCATTCCTTAGAAAGATGTCCCAGTCTTCTGTAGTTATAAAATAATGTCAATCCTCTCTTTCTTTTAAATTTTCCCCAACCTTTCATGTACTGCGCACTAGGATCACAGTGTTGAGCCTGTAATCTGCAAAATTTCTTTCTAGGTTCCTGCATCCACTCATTAGTCCAAAAATTCTCTCTATGCATAGGAATAACATATCTTTCTCTATTTCTATCAATTTTATTCATATCAACTCTTTCTTCTAACTCTTCCCTAGCTTTCAAATTAGGAAAAAATCTATAAAATATACCTATATTCATGCTTTCGAAATAAAAATTTTCACTTATCTTATTCTATCAAAGCACAAATATTTACCTCTTTCAATGTCTTACCTCTTTTCTTCAGATCGGGTTTCTTTCTTAGCACAGAGCTTCGCAAGTCAAGTAGAGTACTGTGAACTACAACAGCAGATCTATGCATGGAGATTCTCTTTTCCTTACTTCAATTCCCAAGAGTCATAGTTTTAGTCCCAACAATAAAAACATTCGTTGGCACAGGGACAGATGCAGGGTTCAACGCTTCAATAGGGCACCAACAAAACCCTAACTACCGACCCTTTCAGAAACACCTACGAAGCAAGAAAAGTCTCACCTGAGGTAGAGGCAGGGAGGTTATAGAAATCAGTTGTTTGTAACCTAGTTGGGACATAGATCTATGATTACAACACTTCGAAAGGTACTTGGAAACAACGTATATTAATTCATTAGCTTTATTCACATCGTAGATGAAACCCTAAGTACAGATCAATGCAGTAATAATGACAAAATACGCATCGCACTTAGCATCATATGTTAGATCTAACACATTCAACATATACAAAGAATTAAACATTCATAGATCTATCTATCCTTCATAAAATTCAATGCACTAAGTAGATTCACAGCATAAACATTATAGAAGAAACAAAACCATCAACACAATATTTATGTGGTTCACCCCAATGTGGGGCTACATCCACCAACGAATTCTTCTTCTTTATTAGTCTTCAATATCTTACATCCATCCTCTCCTGTGAACTAAGACATAGAGCCAAGGTTCGCACTAGACAAGTGATCTACGCACTAAGCACTAGATCCACCTTCCCAAAATTAGGTCAAGGCACAAAGCCAACTCCTCTATTATGCACAAAGCCTTACACAACCTGTTGCACAAAGAACTAACTACTACTTGCCTATTGCACTTAGCTACTTACACTGCTTTCACATTCTACTTCTACATTACATATTTTCTTATTTATACTTTTAAATGCCTTACAAAAAGGCCTAAACATGGATAAACCCATGGGTCAACATCCTCTAAACCCTAATACCCAAAACCCTAGTGAACCCCTTGTTGGGTCCACAAAACAAGTGATATCCCGTGATCTCAGCTCCACATGGGCACTCCATATTCGACCAGCCTATCGAAGTACAAAAGTGGTCAAACCCGACCAATGTTTCTTCAAAACTTGGTTGAGGGCCAACAATGACAATGACTCCCAAGGTACCCTAGTACATTCCAATGAACGTGAATAAATTATTTGAAGTCGAAGATTCATGGAATCATTCAATCAGAGGCCAATGATGTAAACCTACTTTCAAAAGTGAGGAGACCTACTTTTGGGGTATGCAATTTCCAAGGTACTAATTGGTTTCTAAGTCTAATTCCCAGATAATGTGTTGAATTTGATAGGAACAAACTCATAGAAGGAGGGCCATGATGTGTCCCGATCATCGACATGAAACTAACACATGAAAGTGATGTAAGATAATATATCAAGTTAGCACAAATTAACACGAGGATGAAGGTTGGTACTTATGCAAAGTGGTTTATTTGGGTTGAAAATTCCCTTGAACATTGTGAGGCATGAAAAATGCCTTGGAAGCATTGACTTGATGAGATATAGACCAAACAATATTGTGATTATAATTGGGGCACTCTTCAGGTGGGATGAAGGATTATAATGACTCATAGGATTGGTATGAGTCAGAGACAAGAAAATTACCTATTGTAATATAAGATGCAAACATGTGACATGTTCAAGAGTGACAAAAAAAAACTACCATAATGCTTTCCAAAAAACTGACCCACTTCCCTCAAATCTCCCCCCACCTTGAACGACGAGTACCTCTTTTTTTTTTAATGAGCTTGAGGAGGATAACATATTCTCGATATATCTCATCTTTGATGAGTCCCTCATCACATGTTTCATGAACCTGAAGGAAGGGTTCAATCCCATATGGGTCCTTCAATGTCTAATTTTACGAGCCCATAGAAGATAAAATAAATGGTATTTTCATGTTTAGAGAGTCTAAAAAGAACTTAAAGAAGACTCTAAGGTTGTCCTTTTTCATAAATTTAGTCCCCTGAGCGTGAAAACGAATAAACCTTTTGGACAAACCGACCACACTGAGAGGGGGGGTGAATTAGTGTAGGGCTCTTTTTAAAACTTTCGTTCAGCCTTCAAGAGTCTGGAACCAAATCACACTCAAATATTCATGACTTTATCCAACTGTATGTTCTCTATCCTTCTTCAGACCATGTGTGTACCCATCCCGCCTCACTGTAGCCCACACATGTACACGCTCTGGCCCACTGTTGCTCGTGTATTCCTTCAGAAACTAGGGTTTATGAACTTTTGAAACTTTTGTCATCAAGATCTCAGACTTATAGAAACTTTGATGCGTCCATGAGATCTTCCAGACCATCTCTCTCTTAGAATATATCTTCAATGTATTCTCAAGAGATATTTTTACAAGAGACCCTTACCTCTTATTTATACTCTCCAAGTAGCTTCCTTAGAAGCATCTTCTAGGCCATTTTGTCCACATAACCACTATGTCCACATAGTCACCTATGTTCAACTTTGCCCAATTTTCCACTTGTGCATATATCCAATAGCCACTTGACCACTTAACCCATTTTCCTCATTTTAGAGTTAACCTTCTTATAACCACTTTCCATAATTAGAAAGTTCTCTATTTACTTTATTATTTAAATAATCTTCTTTGACTTTGTCACTTCACTTTGTTATTTAAATAATCCTCTTTGACTTTGTCACTTCACTTTATTATTTAAATAATCCTCTTTGAAAGAACTTTGACTTCTTTGACCTTTTGGGGTTTTAATCCAATCATATGAGGGTCCTTCAACTTCGTAAGGCCATAACTCTCAAACTGTGAGGAGTTATGTGACGTTCCACATACCACCAGAAATGGGATGACAAGCACTATCCATATAGGATAGTTTCACTAAAACATTCACTGATCTTCATCTCATTATTCCACAATTAAGTATCGTTTCTCTAACCATGCTTCTAGGATAAATCAATCGCAAAGCATCTTCCCATGAGGGATTTCACCATAAGGGGAATACTTTGGAGTTCATCCATTTGTACCATGATAAGATACTTAATTGCAAAATGTCTTCCTGTGAGGGATTTCACCATAAGGGGACCCCTTTGGAGTTCATCCATTTGTACTCATTATCAAGACAATAATGATTCATCTTTACATCAATCCAATTGTTCATCATATATCAATGAAACCAAATCAATACATCTTCATCTATGCATGAAATCATATGACTATGATTCTACTTGACATCAATCCATTCACATCAAGGACAATACATATTACATCAGTATGCTATGACAAGACATTGTTCCTTTTACATCAATCCAACTATTCATCATATATCAATGAAACCAAATCAATATATCTTCATCTATGCATGACATCATATGACTATGATTCCACTTGACATCAATCCATTCACATCAATGAAAATACATATTACATCAGTATGCTATGACAAGACATTGTTCCTTTTACATCAATCCTTTGGCCTACATGATATTGTTCCTTTGACATCAATCAATCAATCCTTTGGCATCAATGACATCATGATCCAACAATCTCCCCCTTTGGCATTGATGGAAATACCAACATTGATGTCAATACCAATCATTTATGGAAACATGTAGACAAGGCATTTATATGCATCAATAGTCATCTCAATCACATCAATGTGACTATCTCTCCCCATTTGACATCAATGGCAAAGGGTAGTTTTCTCCTTGGGGCTTCTCCCCATGTCTAAATGCATTTGATATTCCTTTGAATAACCTCTCCCCTTTTAATCAAGGGGTATCACTCTGATGTAATGTTGAAGATATATCACTCATGCTTCCCCTGTGATCATCACTCCCCCTATAACTATGCCTATGTGCTCTTTCTCCAAGTATATGGCTCTTTTTACAATTATTTATCTTTTCATCTGATAAATCTCCTACTAGAATCATGGTAAGAATAATTACTCCCCCTATGGGTATGTATCCCCCTATCTTCTCTTCAATATGAACAATATGCTACCACTGCAAAATGCTTCTGCTGCAAATGATACTACTCAACCGAAACATAGATCGACTACTCTTTCTTTGATGATCCTTGGACCTGTCCATCCATCAAACGCGTGCCATACCATACATCATGAAGCAAAATATATTTAAAAATATAGAATCATGAAAAAACATCAACCAAGTACATCATGTGCCATATTGTGTGCCAACCATGCACAACACCCATGTACATCAACCATGTACATTAATATCATAGAATATGCCATAAGATATCATCAATGGAGTGCATCAACCATATGCTTCTACAAACATGTCAACCATGTGTCTCAAACAAGTGTCATATCACCCATGACATGCTTCTATCATGAAACACGTGCCACAACCAGGTATCTCAATCAATCAAGTGTCTCAACTATATCATCCCATATATCATGTACCATAATATATGCTAAACAAGTAATACCAATGGTGTAATTTATCCAAGTACAATCATCCACATACATATACCATCTATGAGTGTATCAACATTGTTCTAATCATGTATCACCACCTGTACCAAGCAAGTGCATTAACCATGCACCAATACTACAACAAGATGAACTAAAATCAATATGTGTCCTCATGCATGTAGGCCATATCCACCAAATATGATTCCAATAATACATCATAAGATATATCAATGAAACTCAAATATATATTAGCCATGATTGATCATGATATTTATTGAAGCTTCTTTGTGGCTTGAACATAGATGGTTTTCTTGAATATGCATCTTCAATAATTTTCTTAGATTCAATTCTTTGGATGATAAAAATTTACCAACCTTTCCTCTTACCAAATTAGGTAATCCTTCCCATATGAAATCCATTGCTATTTTGTTATTCTTCTTCAATTCCTTCTTGGCTGCAGTCTTTTCCATTTTTGAACTATCATATCTTGTAAGAACTAATAGAAAAATAGAATATCTTTGTGCCTATAAAAATACTTTCATCCTCCTTCTCCACATCTCATACTTAAAACCATTTTGACCATTAAACATTGATACTCCATTCTCAGAATAATCCATGATCTCCTTCCAGTGGTTAAACTATTCTCTGAAGGAACTGGTTCTAAAACCAATTGTTGGATTATTGAGAGGGGGAGTGAATTACCAATAGAGAAATTTAATCCTTTTTCACCATAAAATGAAAGTGTTATATCAATGTATCATTATCATACAATAGTTGCAGAGTACCTCAACCTGTACCATGAATAAGTGCATCAACCATGCACCAAACCCGAAAAAATAACATGTCACAACAACTTGTCCAAACAACCTATCACAAAAACCTATCTCATCAATATTATCAACCAAATCAGATCTACTCACCAAGATAAATCACCAAGACAACTCTCAAATATGTTAATCAACCAAGCATAACACAACAACTCATAATCATCACCAAGATCAATATGTGCTTCTAATAATATACCAATACAAGTATGCTACATCATCCATAAACCATGTGTCAACAATACTACTAACACGTGTCTCCAACCATGTATCAAGTATGTACCAATCATGTATCAACTACTCATCAACTATGAATCATCAATATGTACCAACATCATAAACTATACACCTCATGTATTTGCCAACTCATCAACTACTTGTCTCAACCATGTACCCAAAATGTACCTCAACCAAAATCCCTCATCAATTTCATCATCCAAATCTGATTTGTAACTTTTTAATAGACCTAGTGTATAACATCACATACCTACAAACCTTCCTTAACTTTAACAACAAGAGACTATCATTTTCATCAAACTTTACTTTAGTCTCACATGACTAGTTTTGGATTAGTGAACAACCCTAACTTGAAATAATCATACTAAATACTTGTAATGAATACATATCTGAAAATGGTATACAATGTTCTCCAGTTTCTTTTTTGCAATTCCTCTAGGTTTCACTACTTGGAACCTCTCAGAAAAGGAGTTATAGAAAAAATGGCATACCTTGTTGAATTCTGGCTTATTCTAGAGAGAAATTGTAGAGCGTGCCCTGCACGGAATATTTTTTGTACGGATATGAAAATTTTACACAGAATACCACAAAATGTAATAACCAACACATTTGGTCTTACTAAATTTGGATATTTTATGAATAAGTTATGACATTTTTACCCGAAACACTTGTTTTAGACTAGTTTCGGGACTAGCCACAAACCCTATTTTCCACGTAGTGTAACTCCAAAAACACAACAACCCACAAGCTGAAATCTGTACCACAAATACTTGGATATGTTTTCTCAATGGCCTCCCAAAGGATTGATGTCAAAGAAACAATGAATTTTCATAGCATACTGATGTAATATGTATTGTCCTTGATGTGAATGGATTGATGTCAAGTGGAATCATAGTCATATGATGTCATGAATAGATGAATATGGATCAATAAGTTGTCATTGTTATATGATGCATATATGAATATGGATCGATGTGGTTTCATTGATATATGATGCATAGTTGGACTGATGTAAATATGACTCATAATTGTCTTGAAAAGGAGTACAAATGGATGAACTCCAAAGTGGTCCCCTTATGGTGAAATCCCTCACGGGAAGACACTTTCACCATAAGGGGACCACTTTGGAGTTCATCCATTTGTACCATGATAAGATAATTAACTAAAAAACATCTTCCCATGAGGGATTTCACCATAAGGAGACCACTTTGGAGTTCATCCATTTGTACTCCTTATCAAGAAAATAATGAGTTATCTTTACATCAATCCAACTATGCATCATATATCAATGAAACCACATCGATCCATCTTCATCTATGCATCATATAACAATGACAACTCATTGATCCATATTCATCTATGCATGACATCATATGACTATGATTCCACTTGACATAAATCCATTCACATCAAGGACAATACATATTACATCAGTATGCTATGAAAATATATTGTTCCTATGAAATCAATCCTTTAAAATCAATCCTTTTGCCTACATGATATTTCTCCTTTGACATCAATCATTTGACGTCAATCAATCAATTCTTTGGCATCAATGACAACATGATCCAACAAAAACAATAAAAGGTATAACTCTTCTAGACAAGGTCGACTAGAGTATTAATTTTTCGTAATTAATTCATCCGGTATGAAAAAGGGTTAAAATTACACCGAATAGAAACCCTTATAAATCCTCTTAATGAGTGTGAAAGGAAACAAGCTCACTCAAAAATATTTTCTTGTTTAAAGAGTCTAAAAAGAGATTAAATCATACTTCAAAGAGTTCCTTTTTTCGTATAATTTTTACGAGTCCAAAAAAGTGATAAAAGTATACTCAATAACTTATTCTCATGTATTTACGAGCACAAGAAAGAAAAAATACTAAGCTCATATAGAGAGAATGAGTGGTATGCAACTAAGTTCCAATGGGAGGAATGACTCCTAAGAAATGACTTCGATAAGGCGTAGCAATTAGGCATGGCAAGAAGGGACCACTCACAGTAGCATGTCTCTCTAGAGGATAACTGCAAAATGGGAGCAACGTGATGTGAACGACTCGATTCAAGCATAATTGCAATGGCCACAAGAAAGAGAGATGACAAATATAAATGAAGGAGTAGCAAGTGAAATCATTGACCAGACAATAATATGTCTACTTCATTTTTTAACGAGATTGAAATAGATAATGAACTACGAACGAAGTTTCTGCTTCATTTTATCATGAGATCCAAATAGAGAATGAAATTGTGCTCAATGTTGGTTTCATTTTTTAACGATCTTGAAGCCAAAAATGAACTATACTCATAATGATACCCATTGATGAGTTTATTCCCAATGTGATGTCGAGAGGTTGGTTCTTTGAATGGTACCCATTTTCAGGTTTTTTCCCAACATGATGCCTAGAGGTTGGTACTTTTCCCCCAACATGATAGACATAATCTAGTGGTTGAACTCTACCATGATGTCTAGAAGTTGGAGACATTCCCCCCAAACTTCATTTCATCTACTAACTCTTTTTATGCACCCTTTTAGACTCCTAGCTACTAATAGAAATAGGTTCACCAGAGAGGGAGGAAGAAAGAGGATCAACTAACATAGGCAGAGGAAATGAAGGTTCAAGTACTAGATCTAGTGGAAGAATCGACTCAATTGTAGGGGGGTTTGCTTCATTTTTTAACAAGCTTGACATAGACAATGAACTATTCTCATGGTTATCTGTTTTATTTTTTAACAATCTTGACACATAAAGAGAACTATGCTCATGGTTATATATTTCATTTTTTAACGAGCTTGACACAAAAAGTGAACTATCCTCACAGTTATCTTTTTCATTTTTTAATGAGATTGACAAAGAAAATGAACTATGCTCATGGTTAGCTATTTCATTTTTTAACAAGCTTGACATAGGAAGTGGACTATGCTCATGGTTATATGTTTCATGTTTTAATGAAATTGACACAGAAAACAAATTATGCTCATGGTTATCTGTTTCATTTTTTAACGAGACACAGAAAGTGAACTATGCTCATGAACCTTGACCATGGTTTCCAAGTGGTCTTCATCGGATGAAAGGAAAAATATATGGAAATAATATATGTCAAGAGAATCAAAAGTGGTAACGAGGGAAATATTAGGCTTCAAATCTGCTATTGAAGGGTTCACCATGCCAACTATTTGATACGAGTCTAAAGAAATCGAGCATATAGTGAGGGGATCCTTCTCATTAGCAGTTGAAGGCATGGGACATGATACCACATAATTAACCTATGGAAGGAGGGACATCACTTTCATATAAGAAACATTCAGGGAAGTCAAATGGTCAACAATCATATCATGACTAATGAATGAAAGATGGTCAATAGTCATAATGTTTCGATTATGAGGGAAATGCATAACTTGAAAGAGTCACCATTTTATGTTGTCAACAAATAGAGGGAAATATATCCTTGTGGACTCATAGACATAGCTTGGGGGTGGCCTGCTATTGAGAGAAAATGAATAACAACACCTATTTCTGGGAGGTACATCCTTCATATGCAACCAATGGGTTATATTTATGAACATAGAAGTTTATGTTGTGTTTAATATGTTTATTTTGTTGTGTGAATAAATAGATTAATGATGTGTATTTGTTGGTTTAATTGAACAATTTCATTCATGTTTTAATATATGTTGTTAGATGCATGTTAAATTGTGGGCTTGCTTCCCCTTGTTTTAATTTTATATGTATCAGGGTGTTTTTAAATTCATTTTTAGCAGGAAAACTCATTTTTCACAGTTATGGGTCTCAACTCAGATGTTGGGTACATTACATTATGGTATCATAGCTTCAATTTCAAACACCGATCCTACATGGGCCATAACCCACACATAGAAGCTGGAATTGTAGATTAAAAGTGTACAAAATGTCTGCACTATGTTTGTTAAAAAATTTTAAGGGAAAGTTTGGGAATTTCTAGAAATTTTGGTGAAAATTAAGTTTAGGGATTAAAAATACCCAACTTTAACCTTTGAACAATTTTTTCCGTCCAACAATTGGTTGAATTAGGGACTTGCAGGATATCCATGGCCAAATTTGGTGAATTTGGGCAAAAACCCCAATGTCCATAGTGAAATTCATTGAGAGATCGACACAGTGTTATCATATTTCAGGTTCAGAGGTCAAATTGACTTTCACAGGGATGAAATTGACCATGAGAATCTAATTACAAATTTTTTTGGTGGTCTTGGAATTTTTTTTCCAAAATAGGCCTTTTTGAAAATTTAGGAAATTTTGAATTTAGGAAAAATTTGGGTAATTTTTTGTTAGAAAAATAGGATCGTGGAGAAACAAAATAAAAAAAATGCAGAAATAAAACATAGAAGATACACAATACAATAGAGACACATATATACTTGGTTCACCCAATGTGGGCTATGTCCACCAAATAAATTGCCAGGTCCTTCCTTTATTATTCTCCAACAAATGAAGGGATACAACCTACAACAAATCCGATGTAACTTCCTCTTCTTTATCTTACAGTCTTCTATCTCAAAATAAAATATTTTCCATGATACATAGCCATAATGAATTTTCCTCATAAAAGAGGTTTTCCTTCTTGGGAAAAATAACCTAACATAGCTACTATCGTCAGATCTGCGACCTTATAATGAACGATCCATATTTACAATGAAATTAAAATATACATTTACAAGGAAATTTTTCCTTCGGGCTCTTCTCCCCCAAACCCCCATCGAGGAACATTGTCCCATGAACCCTCATTGAGGGTCTACTTTCCCCTGGACCCCCCAACCGAGAGGATGGACTCCCCCAGATGTTGTAGAGGAGGTAAACACCCTCTGCACTCCCCCATGTGGAGGAGCGTACATTCTTCCGATGTGTAAATTCTTCATGGGGTATAAACATGACTGAAAACAAAGACCTATGAATGAGGAAGATAATCAAGCTCCACAACCAACAATATCCCACTTGGAGATTGATCTCAACAACTCCGTTGTTGTATATGTTGGACTTTGGTCCTCAAGATGTAAATATTCTACTGCCACAAGGCTTAAAATAGTCCTAATTGAAGTCATTTTAACAACGTGAGAAAATGTTTCATCAAAATCTATACCTTTATCTTGTGCAAACCCCTTTACAATAAGTATATCCTTGTACCTTGTTTTCCCTCTATCTTCTTCCTTCAACTTGTAAACCCATTTATTATGTAATGCACTTTTTCCTACAGGAGTCTGAACTAAATCCTAAGTTTGGTTATTTACCAGGGAATCCATTTCCTCTTTCATTCCTTTCTTTCACTTGTTTTTGGTGTCTACCTGCATTGCCTCTTCATAACATTCTGGTTCACTAGAAACAGTCAAAAATAAATAATACAATGAAGGAGAGTAGCATTCAGGGGGTCTACTTAACCTGGTAGATCTTCTAACAACAATTGCAACAGTTTGAGGTACCTGTTGATCATGTTGTTGTACATTTTCATTTTCCGGTTCCTTTGGAATTTCTTTTTCAGTGATCTCATCAAGCATTGTGTATTCTGGTTTTTCTTTTTCCCATTTCTTTCCTTGTAATTGATATTTGTACATGACCTTCTCATTGAATATGAGATATCTACTCCTAATGATTCTTTTATTTTCATAATCCCGTAAGTGATAACCAAAATTATTAACACTGTATCCAATAAAAGTACACTTCTTGGATTTTTCCTCAAGCTTAGTTATATTTTCTTTATCAATATGGACAAATGATTCACAACTGAAAGTCTTCAAAAAATAATAGTTTACCTTTTTACATGTCCATGCCTCCTTTGGAATTCTACCATCCAAAGAGCTTGAAGGAAGCGATGATTTTAAGGATGGAAATTTGTTTTAAAATGTAGAAACCTTGACGAATCTTACTAATCCTTCATATGCCAACTATAAATGTTTGGTGATATTTTTGTAAAAATATTCAAATTTATAAGTATTTTATATAGTTTTTATAAAACTTTGGCGATTGTTAAGGTAAAATAATTTTATCCTATAGAATTTGGGCGAATCATTTTAAAATAGCAAATCTCATTTTTGGAAAAACCATGGAAAATTAGCCCATGAGCGAAATTTAGCCCCTAAAATCATCTATGCTTGAAGGTCATCTGTTTATTAAGTAAACAACAATATCTACAACATCTTCCTATAACTATAAGGGAAAACCATCATGCAATATCATACTCCTTGCACTCTCCATGATTGTCTTGTTCATCCTTTCTAAAACACCATTTTCTTGTGGTGTTCTTCAAACGTTCTTCTCTCTACGAATTCCATGGTATGAACAGTAATCATCAAACTCCTTGCTGCAATACTCACCTCCATTTTCTGATCTGAGACACTTCAACCGTCTTCCTGTCTTGTTCTCAACCAAATATTTACATTTCTTAAAAGTATAAAAAACATCAAATTTTTGTTGAATGCAATAAACCCAAGTTTTTCTAGATGCATCATGAATAAAAGTAACATAATAACGAGAGACACCAAGATATGATATCTGAGATAGTCCCCATACATATGTATGCACAAGCTCTAACCTTTCACTCTTATTTTCTTTTCCAACTCTGAGAAATCTGACACTCTTATGTTTTCCATAAACACAATGCTCATAGAAATCCAAATCAATTTGCTTAATATCTGGAAACAAATTTATTTTTTGAAGTATCTGCATCCCCTTCTCACTCATGTGTCCAAGCCTATGATGCCACAGTGTTATATCCACTCTTGTAGAATCTAAAGAGATATAAGAGTCAATATTACCAGTACATAAATACAATGTACCTACCTTCTCTCCTTTTGCTATCACCAATGATCCTTTGGTGACCTTCCACACCTTGTCTATAAATATGGATATAAAACCTTCACTTTCCAACTGCCCTGTTGAAATTAGTTTTTTCCTTAGATCTAAAACATGTCTTACCTCTTTCAACAAGCATTGGTTTCCATTGATTTTCTTTATTTTTACCTTTCTCATTCCAACAATTTTGCATGGTGCATCATCACCCAAATAAACCTGTCCAAAAACACCTTGAACATAATACATAAAATATTTCCTATGGGGTGTGGCATGAAATGAAGCCCCTGGATCTACTACCCAAGACTCAAAAATATTATCTAAAAAAGAAATCAAAGAATCTTGTAACACATCACCTGTTACATTTGATTCCTGATTTTTCTCCTGATGTCTATCTCTTTGTTTCTTTGGAGCTCTACAATCTTTCTTCAGATGTCCTTTCTTCCCATAATTCCAACACTCTATATTTCCAAATATGGATTTATATCTTCCCTTCATAGAATTATCGTCGTTCCCTAAGCCCTTTCCTCTATTCTTTTGTCGTCCTCTGTTCTCCATGACGAATTACCTGATGTCTCACCTGTGCTTTTCTATTGCATTTCCTCACTAAGGATAACACCAACAACATCATCAATTTTTAAAGTGTTTGAACCAAATACAAAGTTACTTACAACCATGACCAAGCCGTTCCAAATTTTTGGAAATGAGAACAAGATTAGAAGAGCCCTGACCTCATCATCAAAGTCCACTTTTACAGAACTTAGTTGATTAGTAACCATATTAAATTCATTTAAATGATCTACAATAGACCCACCTTCTGACATATTCATATTATATAATCTCTTAGATTCTTTTCTCCTTCATTTTCTTTTCTTTCAAAATATTGAAAGCCACCGACGCTTCCAGGCTCAGTCGTATCATTCCTCATGCATTTCTATCAATAACCTCCCATTCTTCATCCTTCATGGATGTCAACTTCTTTGTTATTCCACCCAATGGTAGGAATAGATCCTTTTGATATAAATAATCTTGCATCTGCATCTTCCATAACTGTTAGTTTTTCCCATTAAATTTCTCGACCCTAAACTTTCCATCTTCCACCATTTCTCCCACTCGAACTAGGAACCCTCTTTTCCTGTGAGTTACCTTTCGATATAATACTAGTTGTTAGAAAAATAGGATCACAGAGAAATAAAATAAAACAAATGTGGAAATAAAACACATAAGATACATAATAAAATAGAGACACATATATACACGTTTCACCCATTGTGAGCTACATCCATTAGAAAAATTCCAGGTCCTTCCTTTATTATTATCTAACAAATGAAGGGATACAACCTACAACAAACCTTCTATAATTTCCTCTTATTTATCTGAAAATTTCCTATCTCGGAATAAAATATTCTTCATGATACATAGCTGCAATACATTTCCCTCATAAAAGAAGATTTCCTTTTAGGGAAAAAAACCCTAAAATAACTTCTACCATCATATCTATGACCTTATAATTAATGATCCATATTTACAATGAAATTACAATATACATTTAGAAGGAAAATTTTCCTTTGGGGGATTCACCCCTAAACCCCCATCGAGGAACATTGTCCCCTGAACCCCCTTCGGGGGCCCGCTTGCCCCTGGACCTCGCAGAGGGGGTAAGCCTCCTCTGCACTCCCCCATGTGGAGGAGTGTGCATTTTTCCAAGCTATAAAGTCTCCATGGGGTATAGACATGGCTGGAAAAAAAAGACCTATGAATCAAGAAGATAATCAGCCTGCACAACCAACATTTTTCGTACATGATGTCAACATGATGTGGAGGCCACATGGTGGTGACATGGCAGTGATAACATGAAATAACATGGTGGTAGGTTTTATAAAACACATGTATTCCAACAGACGACAAACACCTTCAGTAACCAGTCACACAACCAAATCGAAGATAAACAAACCAATATTTTTAAGAGGTAAAACTCCTATGGGGAAAAATCCATGAACCCAATGAACATGATCACTTGGATCAATTTATTAATGAAAAATAAAATATTACGAAGAGATTACAAGAGAGTTTCTCACAATTGATCATAGACAAATGACCCTCCATGTTATTTAAATAGAGATCATGGACCAATCGGGTGTTAATTCAAGGATCAATCTAGCCATTAAGATCAAGGATAATATGAACCATAAGATCAATCTGTCTTAGGAACATATCGTGACCTTTGGATTACCTAAATACAAATGCATACTAATGAATACTAAAGAAATGCACTTTTACCTAACAACACATTAGACCAAGTTCATCTTAACTAATTTATAAGTGTCTAAATATCCTAACATCCCCCCTTAAGAACAACTGAGATATGATTGAAGGATTTACAAAGGAGAAACAATAGGAGAATGAAGGAGGCATTAGAGCCTACCTCCCCTTTTTGAAAACTTCTTGAACTCCTAACATAGATCGAAGTTTGGAAAACTTCACTTCTGTAAGAGACTTTGTGAAAATGTATGCAACTTGATATCATGTAGGGAAAAAGAGAACTTCAATAACTCAATAATGAATGAGATTTATGATGAAGTGCATGTGTATCTCTATGTGTTTGATACACTAATGTTGAACTGGATCTTTGGTGATCTTGATGGCACTCTAATTTTCACACCAGAGGGTTGTCAGATGTTGTTGCTAGAATCCAATATCTGAAAGGATCTGTCAAAGACACAAGGCTTTATGAATCTATTCCTACAATTGGGTAGAATAGCAAAGAATACGACGACCATGAAGGATGAAGAATGGGAGATTATTGACAGAAAGGCTTTAGGAACGATACGGTTGAGCCTATCAGCGTCCGTGGATTTCAATATTTCCAAAGCAAAGACAACAAAGGGTTTGATGGATGCATTGGCCAAATTGTATGAAAAACCCTCGATGTCCAATAAGGTATTTCTAATGAAGAGATTATTCAATATAAAGATGTCATAAGGTGGGTTTGTTGCAGATAATTTAAATGAATTTAATACGGTTACTAGTCAACTAAGTTCTGTAAAAGTGGACTTTGATGATGAGCTTAGGGCTCTTCTAATCTTGTTCTCATTGCCAAAAATCTGGAATGGATTGGTCATGGCTATAAGTAACTCTGTCTCTGGTTCAAATGCTTTAAAATTTGATGATGTTGTTGGTGTTATCCTTAGTGAGGAAATGCAACGGAAAAGCACAGGTAAGACATCAGGTAATGCATTGAACATGGAGACCAGGGGAAGACAAAAGGATAGAGGAAAGGACTCAAGGAACCATGGAAATTCTAGGAAGAGAATATCCAAATACAGACTTGGAAAGATAGAGTGTTGGAATTATGGGAAGAAAGGACATATGAAGAAAGATTATAGAGCACCAAAGAAACAAAGAGATTGACAATAGGAGATAAATCGAGAAGCAAATGTAACAGGTGATGTGTTACAAGATGCTTTGATTATTTTTGTAGATAATATTTCTGAGTCTTGGGTAGTATATTCAGGAGCTTCATTTCATGCCACAACCCATAGGAAAAATTTTCTAGATTATGTTCAAGGCAATTTTGGACAGGTTCATTTGGGTGATGATGCACCATGAAAAATTGTTGGAATGGGAAAGGTAAAAATAAAGCAACGAAAAGGAAACCAATGGTTGTTGAAAGAGGTAAGACATGTTCCAGATTTAAGGAAAAATCTAATTTCAATAGGGCAGTTGGAAAGTGAAGGTTGTATATCAATATTTACAGATAAGACATGGAAGGTCATCAAAGGATCATTGGTGATAGCAAAAGGAGAGAAGGTAGGTACATTGTATTTATGTACTGGTAATATTGACTCTTCTATATATTTAGATTCTATAGGAGTGGATACAACACTATGGCATCATAGGCTGGGACACATGAATGAGAAGTGTATGCAGATCCTTCACAAAATAAATTTGCTGCCAGATCTTAAACAAATTGATTTGGACTTCTGTGAGCATTGTGTTTATGGAAAACAAAAGAGAGTCGGATTTCTCAGAGTTGGAAAAGAAAATAAGAATAAAAGGTTAGAGATTGTGCATACAGATGTATGGGGACCAACTCATGTATCATCTCTTGGTGGCTCTCATTATTATGTTACTTTTATTGATGATGCAACTAGAAAAACTTGGGTTTATTGCATTCGACAAAAATCTGATGTTTTTGATACTTTTAAGAAATGGAAAGCTTTAGTTGAGAATGAGACAGGAAAAACGTTGAAGTGTCTCAGATAAGATAATGGAGGTGAATATTGCAGCAAGGATTTTGATGATTACTGTTCATACCATGGGATTCGTAGAGAGAAGGTAGTTCCAAGAACACCACAAGAAAATGGTGTGTCAAAAAGGATGAACAGGACAATCATGGAGAATGCAAGGAGTATGAGATTGCATGCCGGTTTGCCCTTACAGTTCTGGAAAGATGTTGTAGATATTTTTGTTTACTTAATAAACATAGGAACTTCAAGCTCTTTGGATGGTAGAATTCTAGAGGAGGAATGGACAGGAAGAAAGGTAAACTATTTGTTTTTGAAAACTTTTGGTTGTGAAGCATTTGTCC
>ML808293.1:252843-264545 GCA_009831015.1 Picea engelmannii
TAAGAATATACAGTTGAGGTACCACTCCATACGATCCACCTTGGAAGATGGACATTTGAAGTTGGAAAAGATACACACAAGCCAGAATCCTGCAGACATGTTAACAAAGAGAGTAACCAAAGAGAAATTGAGTTCCTGCTCAGTTTCAATTGGTCTTCAAGAATGAATATGAAGATGAGAAATTTTCTAGGTCCAAGAAGGTTCAGAGTCCATCATATACAGTAGCAGTGGATTTGTTGAGATCAGTCTCCAAGTGGGAGATTGTTGGTTATGGAGCCTGATTATCTTCCTGATTCAAAGGTCTTTTACTTTTAATTGTGTTTATACCCCATGAAGTATTTACACCCCAGAAGTATGTACACTCTTCCACGTGGGGGAGTGCAGAGGGGGGGTACCCCCTCTGCAGGGTCTGGGGGGGCTATACCCCCAGCTAGAGGGTCTAGGGGAAAGTGAGGCCCTAGTGGGGGTTCAGGGGCAGTGTCCCCCGATTAGGGTTTTGGGGAAAATCCCCCGAAGGAAAATTTTCCTTGTAAAAGTATATTGTAATTTCATTGTAAATCTAGATCGTTCATTATAAGGTCGCAGATCTAACGGTAGAAATTATGTTAGGGTTTTTTTCCCTAGAAGGAAACCCTCTTTTATGAGGGAAATGTTTTGCGGCTATGGTTGATGGTGAATATTGTATTCTGAGATAGGAGACTGTGAGAGAAAGAAGAGGAAGTTACAACGGGTTTGTTGTAGGTTGTATCCCTTCATATGTTGGATAATAATAAAGGAAGGAACTGGCAATTTCTCTGGTGGACGTAGCCCACATTGGGTGAACCATGTAAATATGTGTCTCTATTGTATTGTGTATCTTTTGTGTTTTGTTTCCACATTTGTTTTATTTTATTTCTCCACGGTCTTGTTTTTCTAACGCCCGAGACATAACGAAGTTTTGTTTTAGTTGATTTCCAATGGATTTCATGGGGATTTTTCATATACTTGGAAACGATACCAACAACAAAGGAAATAATAGGATGGATATATGTGAGATATAAGAGGCTACTAAATAATTGATGGTACAAAGTGGCATCAAGTTCGGGAGATGTACAAGTGGAAACAAGTTTGACTCCATATTGGAAGGAGAAGGGGCTGGTTGAGAGTCTTCCATGTGAAAGAGATGAAGAAGGTTACAAGCATAATTACACTAGGAAACAAAAATTCCTTCCTTGGTTTCCAATACTTGGAGGCCAAGGAAATAATTCAAATAACCTAAGTCGACCATTTAAAATTTATTCTTACGAATGGTTTTCACATGGTTTAAAATTTTATGGTCACTACCAGTGAGGATAAGATCATCAACATAAAGAACAAGGATTATGAGATGGATTCCCACTTTCTTGGTATAGACATTAGCGTCAGAATGACATCTAGAAAATCTATTATCAAGAAGAAAGTTTCCTAGTTTGGCATACCAAGCTTGAGGAGCTTGATTAAGACCATAAATATATTTATTAAGGTGACAAATAAGGCTGGAGTAATTATGTACATAGCGAGGAGGTTATTCCATGTAAATTTATTATTTAAAATACCCATGCAAGAAGGCAGATTTAACATCCATATGATGAACCTCCCATTTATATGATGCATCAAGGGAAAGAACAAGGATGATGAAATTCATTTTGGATATTGGGGAAAATGATTCATTATAGTCGTCCCCGAGGCATAGGACAGTCTATGACAACGTGTGTTATTAAGGCACTACGTGATGTTAAAGTCATTGGTTCGAAACCTGCTGGGACAAAAAATCCAGCCATGTTAAGGGTTGGTGTGGCTCAGGCCAGGTGTGATCCTCGAGTTAATTTGATGGCTTATATGCCCCTGAGTCACGGTTTTTTAGCCACAGGTTAGTCCCACATGTCATGGAAAAACTAACAAACAAACAAAAAAAGGTTTCATCATAGTCAATGCCTTCAACATGAGAGAATCCTTTGGAAACTAGCTGGGCCTTGTGTCTTTCAAGACTTCCATATGATGCATACTTATTTCTATACACCCATTTACACATGGTAATTTTTCTTCCTTTCGGAAGAGGTACAAGATCCCAAGCATCATTTTCCATTAAAGAATGATACTCTTCATTATTGTTGTATCCCAATATGGATGATCTAAAGCTTCTGCAAATGTCTCTAGATCATGAGTCTTTGAAACTTGAGACAAAAGATAATATGTTTGACGCTAATATGAACGATCGCCAAAAATATCACCAACTACTTCTCATGTTGAATGGACCCATATAGGAAGAAACTGTGTTGATGCATGTCCATGTTCAATGGAATTATCTCGAGGAAAGTGGGAAGGTGGAGGTGGATTTTCATCCTCACTGTCATCATTTAAATAAGAAAAAACTAGAATATGAACATAAGATGTCACATACATCGAAGATGGATCACAGAATGAAGAAGGAACAAACATTGAATTAGACTCACATGATAATATATTTTCATCAAATTTAACATATATTCTAATAATAATTTCATTGGAATGAGGTTGAAGAAGTCTATAACCTTTGACATTTTTAGAATATCAAACAAAAATACACTTCTCAGTTTTAGGCTATAAATATTTCCTTTTCTCATCGGGAATGTGATTGCATGCTACAATGCCAAATACATGGGAGTGACTTGTTACCCCCCCAACCTAGGGATAACTAAGGAGATGATGTCCTAAGGTCTACAGGTAGTAGACATGGAGTGCCAAGAGTTGGTAGATAACACATCCCACAAAGCCCCTCTTCTACCCCATGCTTCACCATCATCATCAAAAGCAAAGTAGCATCCACTACACTATTTTAGATCCCAGAAGACAACAAGACTTTCTTCATGAGGTAACAAGTCCAGTCTCATGGTAAGTTTCACTTTAATATTTTAATCATTTAAGTATGTTGCAAAGATTCCTTTCTTGATTATTGAACGTTTGCTTGGAAATTATAACTTTTTCCTAATTTCACCTTGGTGGTTGTCATGGTATCCTAGTAAGTTGGTCACCCTCGGTAAAAAGGTTGCTATTGGAGGGTGTCCTTGAAGGATAATTGTACCATTCCCACTCATACTTACCACTTTCCACACTTCTTCCCCTCCTTTTCCTCATCTTTTGGGTTTTCAGGTTCATTGACCCAAAGAGGGTTTTGTACTTCATTTCATGGGAAGAAGGGGATAAAGACCCAGAGGTGTTGTAGTTGAAATCATACATAAATGCATTCCCTAAAGTCCTAAGAGCCATGAAACTCTTATCTAAATTAATAAAGGAATTTTAAATAAAATAAATGAAGAAAAGGTGCCCCACTTGATGGGGGAGTTTATTGTGGTGTTCTTTTATTTCCAGTGCACATAACACCCAATGTGTTCTAACTTCAAGTGGCACTGCGATGCTCTTTTATTTCCATTGCACATAGCATGAAATGTTTGGACTTAATGAAATGACAAATAAAGGCCTTGGAATATGTTTCATTACAAACAAGTGGAACTCAAAGATGTAGCTCACCCTCCACAAAGGAACCTATAAATGAGACAATATGAACCGTTGATATGCCAAGAACCCCATGCCCAAGAGTCTTTCACCAATGCACCTCATACTCATTACATAATATAGATAGGGTCTTCCTGGGAAACATTCCTTGAATTGGGGATTGGACTACCCAATAGAGCACCATAACACCCCTCCCATACCTAAATTTGGAAAAGTTTCCAAGGTCTTGGAGCATTTGTTTAATTTTAAAAGGGTGGATTTAATGCACTTGTTTGGGTGGTTATTTTATTAAGTGTGGCTTACTCGCATGATTCTTATGACTTTTGAACCCTTGGAGGGTGTACTTGTTTGTCTTTGTAGGACCTTTCCTAGTGAAATTTATTCATGAAGGAAATATGACACTCAAACCTTCATAGCGTCTTGAAATCCCATAGGATGGATTCCATACCCCACATGTGGGAGACCATTAATGATGAGAATTGCACCTTTTTAGGAAATATAGCCTCATGAGGCAGGGTTAGGGTGATTACCCACACATTGTTCAACAACATAGGTATTCCAACAAAGGACGATGATGTTCAGTAACCACTCATACAACCAGATCAAATATCAACACACCAATGTCTTGACGTGGTTGGTAGATTTTACAAGAGAGTTTCTCACAATCGATCATCGACAAATGACCCTCCATGATATTTAAATAGATATCATGGACCAATCAGATGTTAATCCATGGATCAATGGCCATTAAAACCGAGGAGAATGTGAACCGTCAGATCACCCTATGTTGGGAACATATCGTGACTGTCAGATTTCCTAACTACAAATGCATACTAATGCATATTAAAGAAACACACTTTTACGTAATGACATATTAGACCAGGTAGATCTTAACTAACTCCTAGGTGTCTAAATATCCTAACACACATAAATTCACCTTCTATACTTGGACGTGGCTTTTGGAGGCCTAAGATGTCTCCTTTTATCCCTTGATGTGATCTTGGAGGCTAGGTTTTGATGGATGATGTGGTTCTGAAGGTGGTTCGATAGGAGGAGACACATGGCATGGAATTTTTTCAAATGAGGGCATGACACATGGCCTTTGGAGGCCCAAGTTCATTTCTTTGAGGCTTGACATCTCATTTTTCATCCCTATGTCACCCTTCTAGGGAATGACATCACCCTTTTTAGGGCTTTACTTTATTTATTTTTCATTTTTGCATATTGTAAAGGAAGATGAAGGGGGTCGACGCTCTTCTAATTTTTTGTTGACAATTTTTAGTGGAAAAATTGGTTAAGAAGGACTCATATAAATAGAGGACCTTCTCATTTCATTTTATCATCATTCATTACTCACCATTTGTGAGAACAAGTATGAAATTTTCTCCCTCTTTGGGCTAGCTCTTCTACCTTATGTGACTTGCCTGGATGATCAATTTGTGGATGTTTTTTCTGATTTTTAAGTGAAATTTCTACAATTAGGGTTTTATCTCATGCTATCTTAGTGAATTCAGTGAAATTTATGCAATATTATTTTTGTTCCATCAACGTTTCATGGTAATTTCTCCTTTTCATGCTAGAAGTCTTGCTTGGTGAAACCCTAAGAGAGGAGAATAAGTGCTTCCTCCTCTCACAAGGTCAATTTTGTCCAAAATTTGAGAAGGCATCCTTGCTAGGGTTAGACTCCTAAATCCCTAAAGTGCTATCACTTTAGGATTTTATCCCTAGATATTTGATTTCCTGACCTAGTTGAAGTATTAAGAAGGGATAAAATGATGCTAGAGCCTAAAAGTGCTTGCACTCTATAAATCATTCTCCTCAAGGATTAAACCCTAAGGCCCTAATGTGCTAGAACCTTAGAGTTTAATCCCTACCTCTTAGTATTTTCTAGATGAATATTTAAGCATTGTTGCATTGTTGTTGTAAAGACCCCATAGTCCTCAAAGGAACTAGTTATATAGCTCTCTTGTGGTGAAATTGATAAAAATACACTCTTTTAATTCTCCCAAGATTTATACTAATTTTGATAACACAAACACTCACTAACTTGCTGCAGTTGCAAAAGTTATCTAAAAGCATCTGAATACACTCTTATTTGTTACATACACTCTTGAAAAGGTGGCCTAACATGTTCATAAATTACTTATAACGATTGGATATTACTCTAGTGGATGTGTGAAAAGTTTACATTGTCAATTGTTGCATTTATGTCTGATAATTATTTTTGTTGTTATAATTTACTTACTATTTTTGTACTATTATTCATTGCTGCAGATTCATAACAGCCATAGAAATTTCATTCTCTAGTGTCTTCAAGGAGTAGTTTTTACATTTTTCGACTTGGAAACAATCATATATTTGATATAAAGTATTCTTGTTCCGAGAAGGTACTTAAACAACTTCATACTCCTTCTATTTCCTTGACCTGGACTTTTCTTTAGGTGATCGAGAGAGGGGGTGGTAGGCTTGGCTACAATACTTTCTACTTTGACCCCTTGAGGTTACCTGGGGAGCCTCCCTTGTGGTGGACCTCCTCCATCACTAAAAAGAGGGAATTTATTACTAAGGTGATAGTGGTAGGATTTTATATAGTTACATAGGTTTGGGAGACTTATTTGGGATTTGCATAAGTACAAATCATGTGATAACATGGCTTACATATGGATTAATTTTATTCCATGCTTCTTTCTATGTTATGTTTTTTAGAAACTTTGTAGGAGTGTAATTTACTATGTGATTTGCATAGTTAATATATTTTTCCAAATAATTAAGATCTAATCCCTTATATTGGATCATACAATTAGCCATTTCTTTTAATGTGCAGTTACTTTTCTCAGCTACACCATTTTGTTGTGGTGTATATGGAATAGAGTGTTGCATTTGGTAACCATGTGCATTGTAGTAATTTGTAAAATTGTTGTTCACATATTTTCCTCTATTATATGTTTTGAACCTTTGAATTTGATGTCTATATTTTTTTTCTACAAGGGACTTGTAGGTCAAAAAAATTATAAACACTTTGTTATCACATGAAGTTGTCATGGGTTATCCTTTAGTCTTTAAGTTTATTTTATTTTCCCCTTTCTGATTTTCTTAGGTTAGTCTAAACAAATAAAGTCTTGGGTTTTGGTTCACATTTTGGACCACACTTATGGTTTATAGCCTAGGTTCATTTTGTGGTTTATGTCTTTGACTCATCACTTGACTTGACATATAGCACTATCGACCCTGTTAGTCCCTAAAGTTGCACTTGACTATGAGAGGGAAAGCTATGGCATCATCAGGTTATTGCAACAATATTTTAAGGGTTTTATGAATTGGTTTTTAAGGATGGTTGAAATCTGGTTCAGGGTTTCAAGGTAAACATGAATTTTAGAATAAAGCCAAGAGATATCCCATTGATTTGTGAAAGGGTAGCCATATAAATAGATCAGATAAATAAGGAAAATTAAGAGAGTAAATATGGAAGTATTCAATTTGTCAACCCCATATGGATTTCTTATCTCAAAATGTAATTTAGAAATAAGAATATGTGCTTGAAAATCAAACCTTGATAATAAAAAATAATATAAAAATATTTATTGTATTAATTAGGACCAAGAAAACAATGCATTGTGTTGGCATAGGGGCAGACACAGGGTTCAACGCTACAACAACGCACCAACAAATCCCTAACTACCGGCCCTTTCAACAACACCTGTGAAGCATATGAAGTCTCACCCGAGGTAGAGGTAGGGTTGGTTGCAAGACTCAGGTGTCTACAACCTTAGCTGGGACATAGATATGTGATTATAATACTTAATACAACTCTTAGCACTGTCAGCCCCTCGATATGCAATCACTATTCACTTCGCTAATAAAACAGAGCTTCACAACATTCACACTAATCTACGGTATTTAAGCACTTAGCATATAAATGGATCAAAATGAGCTTAAGAAGCACTAAGAATGACTATCTTGATCAGATCTAATATTCTCACATATCATAAGCATAAACCAAAAGTAGATCTATCCAAACATATCAAAGCACTTAGTAAATAACATGTGAACACATAAGGACAAAGCACAAAGCACATAACACAATGTTTACATGGTTCACTCCCACCCTAGGGCTACATCCATCAACTCTTCTTCTTTATTGCCTTCAGTCAATCGGTTACAAGCGCAAAGCCTTCAAAACCCTTAATCCACACAGGACAAAAGATATGCGCATCTCACTAGATCCATCTTCCTTGTGTTACATCACTAAGCCCTCCACAATCTGCTACAAGGACCTGCACTTAGCTTTGCAAGTCTCTTACAATCATGCACAAAGAAATTACAGACTCTACTCGCACTTAGAATACATTCACATCACATACATGCATTATTCTCCTCCTTATTACATTGCCTATCCTTTTATTTATACATAAAAAATAGGCCTAAACATGGGTAAACCCATGGGCTGACATCCCATTCCCATTACATATTCCCAAAGAGGGTCCCAAAAGGGGGTCGAGATCCCATGATCTCTGCTTCATCTTGTGCTCCTCCTTTGACAGGATGTCGAAGTCCCAAAATAGGTCAACATGACCAAGAAACTCCCAAAACTTGGTCAAGGGCCAACATTGCCCCAACACTCACCTGTGGCTTGTCCCGAGTCACTCTGGTCTGAGAAATTCTACCTCGAATACCTCAAGATTGGATCGAGCTTCTTCGACTTGCTTATTTGATGTGGCCTCTTGTTTGATGAACTCTTGGATTACTATGTCATTCACTAGCCCTTCTAGGCATTGTTCTGTTGTGGTGACAACCTATTCTAACTCTGATCCTCGTCTCTCTACCTCTGTAAACAAATGGCATGTATTATCTTGCACAGGTTGAAGTCATTGAGTGAATTACATCACTTTTCTTTGAAGCATATGGATTGGTTTCTAAGTTGTGCATTGTTCTTGAGACCACTTCATTCTTTCTACAGCCGACAGGGCCTTCAACTATGCCTATAGTGTATCTGCATGCTTCTTTGCTTCCTAGAGCTGCGACTCCAGTGTCTGTAACTTCGGGTTCTCAGTGAGGTTTTCGTATGTCTGGGTGTTGCGGTTACTCAGCTGCTTGCATTCCAATGCAAGCGATTTTAATATGTCAATTACATTGTAGGCAATTGCTTCTCGCTAGTCCCTTACATCGTGTGGGGTCTCGGGTACAGTGTGTAATTCTAGATCTGCGATGCGTTGCTGAAGTTGTTGGATCAGTTCTTTGAGTTGCGCCACCTACTGTGGAACTCTCTCTTCATCCTTTATTTTGACAACTGTCATAGAGCGAAGTGCTATGTTGACCATTTCCTTAAGTTTGAGTTGCTCTGTGAGAAATTGTTCCTTCTCTTTATGCAACTGGGATTTTTCTTCATCGGACTTTACTTGGAGAGAAAGCTTCTCCCATTCTACAGTAATGCATTTCTCTTCAAGGACTCCTTGTACTTGTGCTAAATCCCGGGTGGCTTGCGTTGTCTCATCATGTGCTCATCGAAGGCGAGCTTCAACTGTATCAATGAACTGGTGGAGTTGAGACGACTCATCTCCTAGTTCTGGTGTTTTCGATGGCATAGGCACAATGGAAACTGCACGGATAGATTGTAGTGCCTGTTGCACTCCTTGAAGTTCAATCTTGATATGATTGAACACCTCCTCCTACTTAGCTTCTTGCTTCTCTTCTATTTCCAGTGAAGCATCGTTCAGTGTTGCGACGATGAAGTCGAAGTCGTCTGAGGTGAGGGTGGCCTCAAATTTGGTCCTGCTTGCTTTAGATTTATTCCTTGAAGAAGGTTTCGGAGAGGAAACCTTCCTTTTCTTTGAGGGGTCCTCCTCTTATCTAGGTAGTGTAACCTCACCTTTCTTCTGTTCAACTTCTGCACCATCTATCTCTCCTCCATCTCCTCCTTGATTTGTTGAGATGGAAGCAGTCTTCACGAATGCGTTGTCTAAATCATGGACCTCTTCGATCTTATTTATCTTTCTAGGTCCAGGTGTATCATGTGCTGCTTCTGGACTATCTAAGTCAGACATCTCCATAGGGTCTACTAGGATGAGGAGGTTCGTCGACCATTCCTTAGTAATATCTTCTAAGTCTTCCTCCATCAGCTTGTAGTATGACTGCAACTGTTGTTTATTCTCATCAATGCATGCTGTGATATAGATGAAATGGTGGTCCATGCTAAATTTCATCTGGGGCCTGAACCTATGGATAGTGTTTAGGGTTATATGAGGTGTTCTCACTCTATAATTTCTCAGGCTGAGGAAGAAATTGACAGAGGTAACTGTTTCAACCGCTTGGAGTCTTGGATCTAGCCCTCCAAGACTCAGAGAGGGCTCTCTCTGTATGATTTAGCTTGGTTTGTAATAAGATATTAGGCTAGTTATGAGGGATCGAGGTTTTTGGTTTTTAAATGGTTGGTTTGGGACAACAAGGAGGGCCATTGGGAAAATGGGGTCTGCGCTTAAATATATGATTCACTCTTAGATCTAGAAAAATCTCCTACACAGGGCAAGCTAGTGGAAATTTTGGATTGAATTAAGTTTGAATGATGTCAAAGGAGGAAGAAATAGGGGAGGAAAAAAGCCAAGCAAAGGAGCAGTTAAGAATTCCAAAATTGAGCTTTTAGAAGAGAAACATAAAGATTACCAAGAACTAGATGCAGAGTATTTCTCCAATAAATTATGCTCTATTAATTTTCCTTGACAATAAGAATTTGAAAATAAATGAAATGATAATTGGAAAAACACTTAACAGAGAAAGGAAATGCCACCAACATCTCAACACAAGAATCCTTTCAATAGCTTGCCTATTTCTGATCGATCATTTAAAGATTACAGACAAAACCTTCCGGAATAGGAAGGACCATAGTCCAGCAAAAAGGAATGCACTTCCTCACAGGTCGAAACCCCCTGCATCTTTTACATGTGCCTTTATATAGGTAAAGAGACTCTTGGTCCTCCAAACCTGAGTCCTCTCTCTGCTTTCTAAAAATAGAAAATGGTTACCATGATTGACACATGTAAACTGTCTCTTAGAATAAACAAAATATATTGTAATAGTAAATTAAAGGAAAATTAAATTGGGTAACTGTTGCTTGGTTGTCACGAACTTGTTGGAAGGTTGTTGATGCTTATCCCTCGAATTATGGAACTAATGGCCACTTGTACCTTTGACTCTTGGTCCTCTATATGGGAAAAAGAGATACTCTACCACCCGTAAGGTTAGTTTCCCTCATGCCTTGAGCAGTTAAGAATAATCTTTTTGAATAATAATTTGACACCCGAAAATCTAGGATTGACTGTTGATCTCTTGGCTAAAAATCCGTATGAAAACTAAAGATAGAAAACTCGGTGAGGAACTCTCAGCAACTGTGCAAATGCCATAGCTACAAGCACTTTCAAATATTGTCACCTCATCTTTTGTAAACTATTATGGTGCGTGAAAAAAAAAATGATCACCACCTATAGATGTTATTCTTGCCATCAAACAAGTCATCAAAGGTTATCATATCCAGCTGGTAACAAAAGATGCCACCAGTATCAGTAGACCCCCTTAAAAAATGAGAATTTTCTTTTGATTTGTTGGTCTCAAATTCAAAAGGCTCATGTACACTGTAAAATCCATATTCAATGACTTTTCTATTTTTGAATAAGGGCCTTTTGCTAACACCAATGAACACTCGAATGTGTTATTCATCCAGATTTGGCATTTTTCTTGCATGTGTGCATTCTCCATTTCTTCTTCAATAATCAACACATTTTCAAATCTTATACCAAAGTTCCCATGTTTATGATAGCCAGGCTCATTAGTTACTGTCATCGAAACTTCAAAAGTCACATTACAAGCTTGAGGTCTAAATCTTATCAAGTGAGGACCTTCATGGAAATTGAGATATAATCCAATTCCATGACCAATCCCATGATGATGGTCAAGACCATCTCTCCATAAAGGAACTCTAGAAATAATATCAAGGTCATGTCCTGTCATGCCATTGGGGAAACATTGCAGTGTCTAGTGCTACGTGACCCTTGAGAACTATAGTGTAGAATGTCCTTTCATGTGCTAAAGGCTTACCAAAGTGCATAGTCCATGTAATATCAGTTGTGGCATCCATACACTGTCCTCCAGAGTCGCACAAATAAATACTGTCAGGATGCAATTCGACACATGTTTCACGGTCC
>ML808293.1:277119-300509 GCA_009831015.1 Picea engelmannii
ATATGGATGGGCTACACATTGGGACATGTGGTTGGTGAGTTGATGAGATGATCATGTTGTACATCATTGATGATCTATAGTTGATGCATGATTGGTACATTTCTAGTACACTGGTAGAGGTACCTACTAGCAAGTTGATTGGAACATGTTTTATGAAGGATTTGGCATACATGTATGGGATTCATAATTGTGTGGTATTGGTGCATGGTGGTGTACATGTTTGGTACACTCATAGATAGCATATGATTGATGATACTACACCATTGGTACTACTTGATTAACACAACAATTGCTATTTGTTTAAGATACATGATTGTGGCACTTGGTTCATGATGGAGACATATCATGAGTGATATGACACATGGTTGAAATATTGGTAGATGCACATGGTTGGCATATCGATAGATGCACATGGTTGGCATATTGGTGGATGCACATGGTTGGCATTTGGTAGATGTACATGTTGGCATATTGATAGAGGCACATGATTGATACATTCCATGGATGATATCTTTTGGTACATTGTATGATGTTGATGTACATAGGTGTTGTGCATGATGAGCACACATTTTTGTACAGGATGTGTTGGGTTTACATTTTGCTCATGATTCTTTATTTCATTGTTGACATATCTTTTGCTTCATGATGCTTAGTATAGCATGAGTTTGATGCATGAACAGGTCCAAGGATCGTTATATGGTAGCACATTTTTCATCTCACAGAGAAGATAGGGGAGACATACCCATAAGGGGAGTCATTCTTCTTCCCATGATTCTAGGAGGAGATATTTATTAGATGCATACCTAGAAAAGAGCCCTATATTTGAAGAAAGAGCACAGCGGCATAATTCTAGGAGGAGCAATGGTCACAGGGGGAGTATGTTCGATGTATTTTCAACATTACATCATAGTGATATCCCTTGTTCAAAAGGGGAGAGATTATTCAGAGGAATATCAAAGGCACTCAGATAGGGGGAGAAACCCCAAGGAAAGTTCAAGCAGGGGGATCAGCCCCAAGAGGAAAATGGCCCTTTTCCGTTGATGTCAAAGGGGGAGAGATAGTCACATTGATGTGATTTATGATTATTGATTAGGAGAGATAGTCACATTTGGGTGATATAGTCACATTGACTATTTATGTAGAGCATGCCTTATCTACATGTTGACATCAATAATTGGTAATTGGTTTTGACATCAATATTGGTATTTCCATCAATGCCAAAGGGGGAGATTTTTGGATCATGTTGTTATTGATGCCAATGGTTTGATTGATTGATGTCATTGATTGATGTAAAGTGATTGATTTATGCCAAAGGATTGATTGATTGATCATTGATGTAATGTAATATGTATTGTCCTTGATGACAATGCATAGATGAAGATGGATCAATTAGTTGTCATTGATATGATGAAAATGGATCAATGAGTTGTCATTGATACATGATGAAGATGGATCGATGTGGTTTCATTGGTATATGATGCACTATTGGAAAAACATATAGATGAATCATTGTTGTCTTATCATGATTGATAAGGTGAAAAAATGGATGAACTCCAAAGTGGTCCCCTTATGGTGAAATCCCTCACGGGAATATGCTTTGTGGATTGAGTTATCCTAGAAGAATGGTTGGAATACCCATTCTCTTATTATTGTCTTATCATGATTGATAAGGTGCACAAATGAATGGACTCCAAAGTGGTCCCCTTATGGTGAAATCCCTCATGGGAAGACGCTTTGCGGATTGAGTTATCCTAGAAGAATGGTTGGAGGACCCATGCTTGTATGTGGAATAATGAGATGAAAATGAAGAAAATTATTGGTGAAACTATCCTATATGGATAGTGTTTGTCATGCCATTTCTGGTGGTATGTAGAATGTCACATAACTCCTCATGGTTTGAGAGTTATGGCCTTACGAAGATGAAGGACCCCCACATGAAGGCTTGAAGCCTCCAAGGTCAAAGAAGTCAAAGTGACCTAAAAGACGAAATCATTATTTAAATGATAAAATAAAGTGACAAAGTCAAGGTGGATTATTTAAATAATAAAGAGAAGTGACAAAATCAAGAAATGATAAAGTAAGGTGATGAAATCAAGAAGGAATATTTAAATGATAAAGTATTGGAGAACCATTCTATTTATGGAAAGTGGTTAACCCTAAAATAAGAAAAATAGGTTAAGTAACCTAGAAATGGGTTAATATTATTTAAATGATAAAGTAAAGTGGCAAAGTCAAGGTGGATTATTTAAATAATAAAGAGAAGTGAAAAAATCAAGAAATTATCAAGTAAGGTGACAAAATCAAGAAGGAATATTTAAATGATAACATATTGGAGAACTTTCTATTTATGAAAAGTGGTTAACCCTAAAATAAGGAAAATAGGTTAAGTGACCTAGAAATGGGTTAAGTGACCTAAAAATGGGTTAAGTCACCATGAGTATGAAAGTATAAATAATATATCAATGGTCTCTTGTAGATCATCCTTTTTGTGGATCAATGGAGAGCTTCTTGTGAGAATATCTTTTGGAGTATTAATGGAGAGCTTCTTGTGAGAGCTTCTTGAGAATTTTTGGTGTGGAACACTTGAGAATATTGAAGATATATAAGTGACTAAGGTAACCAAAGGATATATAATACAAATTTCATAGGGAAGGTGAAGAAAAGAGGGTCGGAATTAAAGGGAGGATAAATTCTTTTCATGATGATTTCTAAGGTATGTTATTTACAGGTCATCTCACCATTTTCAAAATAAAAAAAATTTCTCTATAAGGATTCATACCATGAGATTTATATTCCATTGAGGAAACATAACCAAGTATCTATGGTAAATAATTCAGCTTGTGGGTTGTATTTTTGGAGATACACTCTGTGGAAAATAGGGTTTGTGGCTAGTCCTGAAACTAGTCTAAAACAGGTGTTTCGGGTAAAAACGTCATAAATTCTTCATAACAGATCCATTTTAAGTGAGAAAAATTGTGTTGGTTATATTACCATGTTTATTATTTTGTGTAATATTTTCAGATCGACTCAACAAATATTCTGTGTGGGTCATGCTCTACAAGGTCGCTCTCTAGAATAAGGCAGAATTCAACAAGGTTTGCCATTTTTTCTATAACTCCTCTTCTGAGAGGTTTCAAGTAGTGAAACCTGGAGGATTTGCACAAAACACACTAAAGAAAATTGTGTATCAGTTTAATATCTTTATTCATTATAGGTACAAAGTTATGATTATTTCAAGTTAGGGTTGTTGAGTAATCCAAAACTAGTCATGGTTGAGATAAGCAATTAATGAGTTTTAACATACATGAGGTGTATAGTTGATGATGTTGGTACATATTGATGAGTAGTTGTTTATGATTAGTTGACACATGATTTTTATATACTTAGTACATGGTTGGATGCACTTGTTTATGGTACAGGTTGATTACCGGTTGTTTGGCACAGGTTGGTGAATGATTGATGCACTTATTTATGGTACAGATTGATATATGTTGATGATTGTTTCCTCATATCATTTGGTGCTAAGGGTGTAAGTTGAGTCTTGCATTATAGAGCTGGTGCTCTTGTAGAGTTGTAATCTATTCATTTGTTGTTGAAAAACCCCAAGGATTGTAGTTCGTAATAAAAAGAAAATTGTACATACATCTTTTGTTATTTGTGTTCCTTGTGGTGATGACTTATTGATGATATATTGCTGATATTTGTTGACATTTAACTGGTTATAGATGACAACAATGAGTAATGAGTTAATGGTGATTGTTAACTAAGGAGTTTTGGGAAAAAGAGTGCTACATTGTTCACCCCCCCCCTCTCAGTGTAGTCGGTGTGTCCAACACCATACACCATCTGGAAAGGGGAAGTTCCAATATACTTCTTTTTATTGATACAATCAGCCCATAGGGAAAACTTTAACTTGGAATCCCACGACCTTTTGTTTTCTGCAAGTAGTTTTTTGATAATCCTTATGAGAGTCTTATTGGATGACTCTGCTAACCTATTTCCTTGGGGATAGTAAGGAGTAGAGTGGACCAATTTGATATTATACTTATTGCAGAAATCAATCATGGAGTTTGATTTGAAAGATTGAGCATTATCAATAACTAGTTGCTCAGGGCAGCCAAACCTAGAAAAAATGTGTCCTTCAAGAAATTCGTTGCATTCCGAGTTGGAACTAATTCAATCCACTTTGTAAAGTAATTCGTGGTCGTAAGAATCCACTTATGTTGTCCAGAAGATGAAGGTTTGGTTTCCCTGATAAAGTCCAAGCCCCACTATTGAAATGGTCCATGAGAAATAATGGGTTTCAAAGGCAAAGACATAATTTTTTGCTTTCCTGCAAACTTTTGACAGGGTTCACATGCCCCGACCTGAGGAAAAATGTCTAAAAATAAGACTGTAAAGTAATAGACTACTCTGAGAATCTTGAAAGCAGTAGCTTTCCAATGGTGATGACCTCCACAAACACTATTGTGTAGATCACAAAAAACTTGTTTAGCCTCTTATTCATCAACACACCTCAACAAGACCCCATTAGGATCTTTCCAGAACAATATTTGATCAATAATGCAATACTTTACTGATTTTAATTTGAGTGATCTGAATTTTGATTTATCCAATTTAGGAGTGGATTGAAAATTCAGTAGAAAAAATACAATATCTTTGTACCATGGTGAATAAGCATATTTACTGTTTACCTGTGAGCCAATTTCTTCAATCTGGAATGAATAATTTTGTGATTTTCCTAAGAGATGATACAATCCAATTACTTTTCAATTTGAATCTATCATTAATTTGTCAAGGACTTGAACTTTTATCAACTGAGTAGGCTTTATAGTCATATTGTACTCTAGAATTTATGTTATCCACTTTCCCCTCTTTCCTTCACAATCAGGCTGAACTAAAATTTCTTTGACTGCACTACTTGGCACATATGCAGTGATCTCGGATTGTAAAACATATACCCTGAATGATTTTAAATCCTTCACCAGAGCATATGCATGAGAGTTTTTTTGAAGAAGGAGATGGGTTGTTCATACCCTTGATCATTTCTTCATAGAAGAATGACATATATGGTATATTCATAGGCAAATGAAAAAATCATGAATTCCTTGGAGTAATTTGGACTGATGAGAACATGGGCATGAACAAGAGACTACTTAATCTTCTCAAAATATTCTTTAGATTATGGTATCCACTTAATTTCTACATCCTTTTTCAACATATCAGTAATGTACTTGATAATCTCTACAAAATTGGGTATAAATCTCCTTAAAAAATTTATCTTACCTATTAAGGATTGGATAGAATTCTTGTTTCTTGGAATGTATATCTTTTGGATAGATTTTACTCTTTCAGGATCTATCTTAATACCTTCTGGTGAAACAATATGTCCCAAAAGTTTTCCTTCTTCCATGGGAAAATTGGATTTTTTAGGATTAAGTGATGTATCATATCTCTTGCATTTCTCAAATGTATTCTTCAAATGTTGTAAATGTTCTTCATCAGATGCTAAAAATATAGTGATGTCATCAAGATAAAAAACCACAAACCTGTCTTTCTCACCAATAAAAGAAATGTCCATATCCCTTTGAAAGGTTGCTCCTGCATTCATCAATCTAAAGGGCATATTTTCATACATGAATGTTCCCTAGGGAGTGGTAAAAGTTGTTTTCTTCTCGTTGTCCTACATTACTAATATCTGATTGTACCCTGAATAACCATCAAGCATAAAAATATTATTTTCCCCTACTACTCTTTGTAAAATATGATCCATTTTTGGTAATGGATAATTTTCCTTTAAAGAGGACATATTCAAATTCCTAAAGTCCACACATAGCATTATTTCTCCACTCTTATTCCTGACAGGTATAAGATTATCTACCCACTCTGAGTATCTCAGTGGCACTATAATTTTGGCATCCAATAATATTTTCAACCTTTTCTATTATGGGTGACAACAAAGGATTAAATTGCCTAGACTTATGCTTAAAAGGTTTTGATCCAGGCTTCAGAGGAATCTTGTGTTGCATGATCTCTGTATTAAAAACCTTTAGGTCCTCATAATACCAGGCAAGTGCATCTGAATACTGCTTCATCAAATTGACATATATGTCTCTCTATTTTTCTGACAGTTTTCTGGATAATTTAACCATCCTCGGATTTAAATAAGAACTGATATTACAATCCACTACATTAGTCTTTTCCGTATGGATAACATATTTTATGGAAACATCATTGTGATCAAACAATCTCTCAAGTGGAACCAAGCCTTTAGGCATATTATTTGTTTTCAATTCAATGATTTTGTGCCCACCAACGTTGTCTTGAAAAACATTTGCAACATGTACCTCTACATCATCATCTTCGTTGTCTTGATCTATTGAATTATTAGAAAATTCTTCAATAGTCTTTAAAAATATTTGAATATCCTGATCATCCTTGAAAACCTTCCAATTTTTTATGTTATTTGGTATTGAGGGTCTGTGTCTAACCTCAATCTCAAATTTTAAATTAGGAAACATTGGGGTCATAAACTTACTGGCTGCAAGTGCTAAAGAGTCAGCGCATTGATTCAAATTCCTATGCATAAAAGTAATGTTGAATTCCACGAAGAAATTATCCACATAATCCCACACTTCATTGCTATATTTTTTTAACCTTTGATGTTTTGTTTGATAAATGTTTTTAATTTGATGGATAATGAGTTCTGAATATCCAAAAATAGAAATTTTATCTATACCCATATCTTTAGAAGCTTTCAATCCTAACATCAAAGCTTCATATTCATTGATGTTAGTAGTTGTATCAAATTCAAGTTTATATGACATAGGAATGACTTCTTGGGTAGGATACATGAAAAAAATCCCAGCGCAAGAACCTTCTTTTGAACAAGCCCCATCAAAATACATTTTCCAGACAAAATTTTATGCACTATCTCCGACTGTAGGTGTTATTCTTCTAACTGATGTTTCTACCATCTGATCACCAATATGAAAAATAGAGGAGCCAAGTTCATCTTCTACAACATATATAGGATGATTAATAGGGTTTTCATGATCACTTACCAAGTAAGCCATCCTTACTTCCCTGTACAATCTCTGATGTTCTCCACCAAAAATAGGAATGGTAACATAATTGAGATCCATCTGTAAAGTGCATCCTACTTTCTTTTCCCAAGATATTGACATAATCATTCCAAATTTTGGAGGTATGTCAGCCACGATAACATCCAATACCACACTTTTCATAGGTAATTGGGAAAGAGTAACAACCATGTCCTTGATGACTCCCAAACATTTAACTTTCCTGGATTCAAATGAATATAGGTCAAGGTAGGGTTTAGTGATGTCTAACCCTAATTCATCCATTACCACTTTTGGCATAACGTTGTGTGAATCCCTATAATCCACTAAGCAGTTATGCAATATTTTGTCATGAATATTCAATCATTTGTATAAAGGAGGAGACGCATATATTTTTTCTTCAATATGAGGTCCAATGGTTATATCAGGATTCTCATCTTCTAGGTTGATATTATCTGAAGAGGTGACCTAAGCAGGGGGTTGTAAAGCCTTGAGAATAATCTTCCTAAAAGGCTATGTTTTCATTAGTTCTATCAGAGGTACACAAATTTTAATCTTGTTGATTTCATGTTCCAAGATGAAAGAAGAAACAACCTTTTTCATTTCCTTAAACTTTTTAGTACTAACTTTTGCAGGTTGCTTTAATTGTTGATCAATTTGAATCCCATGATTGTCTTTAGTGATCCCTGATTTAACTGGAGTATTGGTCTTCTTTGTGGAAACAGGTATATCCACCGTAGGTGTATTTGACCTAGATCTGAGATCATATTTATTTATTTTAGGTTCCTCATGGATAACCTCGTCAACATCCCCTTCTTCAAACTGATTTAATATCAAAGCATCTTCATAATCCTATTGTGTCAAATGGGTAGGGGATGATTATGAATCATTTAAATGTACTGCAGGGTCATCTTTAGTATCATCTTCTTCCTCCACCTCTTCTACTTCATTATTTTGGAAAGGAGGAAACACTTTTTGATCCTCTTGATTCTTCCTTTCTCTTGGTAATATTTGAGATACATTATTTGGCCTCCTAAACTGATTAAGATTTTTGTATCCACCTTCCTGTGTAGGTCTAGTGGGATGTTTTTGTTCCATTTTCAACCTAGCCATCTCACATGTCAAGGTTTTCAACATTTTATCCATTTCATATATCTTAGAATCAGATGTTGTATGAGAAGAGGAAGGAAGCTCTTGTTTTTGTTTTTTCCTGTCTCTATCACCCCTGGACTTCAATTTGTCTGCTGCTAGTATGTTAGATTCTACCTCAATAGATGCTTCCTGCATCAGACTCAAAGTAGTATACCTTCTTTCTATTAGTAACAAAGAGAATTCAACATCAAAGGCATTAACAAAGATGATTTTGGATGATGTTTCTGAAGGATTAATTTCATCTTGAATTTTCATGTAAATTTTATTCAACCTTTTAGTAAAATCAGATATTGATTCACCTTGTTTCCTTTTTAAAGTGCTAAATTCAGTAATGTAGTATAATTAGTTTTTCTTGTATCCCCAATGTCTTAAAAAAGTGTCATCTAAAGCATCAATATCGGTAATTGAATTAGGTGGTAGGATCCTGAACCATTTTCTTGCTTCACCATCTAAACTCTGCACAAATAGTCTCATCCAAACATATGCATGCTCTACATTAAAATTGCCTACAAAAATGTAGAAAGAATTTAAATGCTCTTCAGTAGTAACTCCTCCTTCTCCATTGAATCTTGGAAAATATTTCATATAATCATTTGGTGGAAAAGAATATAGAACTTGTGGCAGGTTTAATGGTGCATATCTAGCTACAACAATTGCATCCATTCTATTTACAACCATATTTGCTATCTTTGGTGTTTGAKCTTTAGGAGTAAGCAAAATTGGTGATGTAGAAAGAGAAATTGTCCCTTGTGTGAAGCAACTTAGCTATGATGATAATAGTTCTTGATCTTCAGAAAATAGAGGTTTCTTTTCTCGACTAGAGCACGATGATGGTCCCAGAAAAAGAGGGTTTTCAAAAGAGGAATAGCGTGGTTTATTTTCTTCAGAAGAGAAAGACTAAGATGATGAAGAGAGTGTTTCTAGTTCACTTTTAATATATTTATTGTAATCTCTCAAAGCTTTAGCTACAAACAAAGTATTTTCTTGTTCCTTTTCAATGAGCTCAACAAACAACTTCCATTGATTTAGATTTAGTTATGAAATAGTCGAAGGAAAGGAAACTATAATAGGCTCAATGGAAGGATTAATTTCACTTTCAGGAATTACTTCTTCATCTTATTGGAGTTTTATAATTTCATAAGAATGCCCTTGAGAGCTATTTGAAGGCAATTTTACCTTTGAGAGAGAGGATTTTCCAGGAATAATTTTAGGTTTTCTTAATAATTTTTCAGGGCCTAATATTGTTGCAATAGGCTCTAGGTATGGATTTTTTTGGTAACTGGTTTCTTTGTATATGATGAGGAAGTTGGAGGAATTTTAGGTCCTTTAACTTCTCTATTAGGAGCCATAATTACCACAAAGGAGTCGCCAGATGAAAAAATCACAGTCTCATGTAATTGTTCAAAATCTTGTTCACCATCAAGATTTGAATATAATCTTGTTGTTTCCCTAGGGAATATATATTCATTTCTTCGTCCCCGACAATGGCGTCAAAATATGTTAGTCCCTAAAGTTTCAATTGACTATGAGAGGAAAACCTAGGGCATTATCAGGTTATTGCAATAATATTTTAAGGGCTTTATGAATTGGTTTTTAAGGATCGTTGAAAGTTGGTTCAAGGTTTCAAGGTAAACATGAAGTTTAGAATAAAGCCAAGAGATATCCCATTGATTTGTTAAAGGGTATCCACATAAATAGATCAGATAAATAAGGAAAATTAAGAGAGGAAATATGGAAGTCTTGAATCTGTCAACCCCATATGGATTTCTTGTCTTAAAATGTAATTTAGAAACAAGAACATGTGCTTGAAAATAAAATCTTGATAATAAAAAATAGCAACAAAATATTTATTGTATTAGTTAGTACCAAGAAAACAATGCATTGCAACTGAAAAATGATCTCAAGCAAGAAAAGAAATAAAACATGAAATGAGAGAAAATATGAACATCAACATGTATTTTCCATTAAGTATCACCATGGAATAAAAGTGTTTTACAAAGAGTTCAAAATAGGTCCCTGAAAACCCAACCTTTCAACCTTAATACAATATTTCATCTATCTATTTAACTATACAGAAAATGACAAGAGATCCTATTTTCTAGTGCTCTGTTAGTAACAGGATCTAGTCAATTCCTATCTTCTAGGAGGATCAACTCAAACATGAACCTATATTGCCAATATAGTAAACAACATAACATCTTAACCCAAAATAATTTTACAATAACTTATCAAATCCCACAAAATTTGGACTTAATATTGACTTAGTTATCCATTCGATTTATCAAAATCCATTAGGTCAAAATCAAATTGATCATCTTTTACTCCTTGAGTAAATAGCATAAAAATTTTCAAAACTTTGCATGAAGGGAATTCATAAGGCTTATCATGATATAATGATTGCACTGGATTTGGTGGTCCTCTGTTTCAACTTGTTTATGAGCACAATATTGTGCCAATACAATTTTAAATTACATTCTCGCAACTCCTTGAGAAATGACTTTTATTCCTTTCTCTTTTTCTTGAAACCCTATATCTTCTCCTGTTGTCTAGTGCTCCATTGCTCCACCTAAGATTTTTATTTATTTGATGTATTCACCATTTTCTGGAGCTCTTTAATCTTTTCTTTATCACTTATAACCTTAACTTTAAACTCTGTGAATTCCTTTGTAGGTGCATGATTGTTAAGGTCAATAGAAGCTTGAGGTTTTCTCAGTTTGATCTGGTATATAGAAGATACTCTGAACTATGATCATTATCAGAACTGTTTGAGTCCTCGGCCTCTAGGAGATCTAGAATTTGATCTGGATCTGTAGAATGATATTGTTTTTCATCAAAAACCCCACCTATGCCTTTAAATACTGCTTCAAATTTTGATGATCTAGTGACTACTCTTGTTATAGGTCTTATAGAGTACTGAGAAACTTGTTTGCCTTTTCCTTGTGTCTTACCCAATTTTTTATTTTCTTTTTCATTCTTATGCAATAGATGTATCTCTTCTTTTTCCTTTAGGTTTGTTTTAGAATCTTCAGAATTATCCTCTATGACTATAAGGTTTTTTTTTTAATAGATGGATCAAACATAGCCTTAGAGTTTAACCTGAATTTTTTGACAACCCTAGTGGAGTTTCTCCTAGGGTATTTAGGAACATGTGTAGATTTATTCCCCTGTTTTTTTCCCTTGGCACTTTTCTTACTTGTCAATTTTTGTTTATGATTGATTGTGGATTGAATTGGGTTTACATTATAATCTTCATTTGTATATACTTCCATATTTATCTCTGGATCAAGAAACATATCCATATATTCATCTGGTTTTGATCGCTTACCTCTACTGGTGGTAGCTTCTTTGTGAACTTTACCTACAGCAGGATCAAAAATTACTTGCAGAGTTTGCATCTTCCTTTTGATAGCCCTTGTTACCCTATTTGATTTTTTTCTTCTTTAATTGGGTATCCATTGCATGTACCAATCTATTTCAGTATAGATGATCTCTTCTCTATGGTATTTTTAGATTTTCTTGGGTGTGGATCATTACTTAGAGACTGGATTAGCCAATCCTAGGGTCTCTAGACTTCATTCAAAGAAGAGACAACCAATGTCTTTATCAAAACTTGGTGGAAAAGACTGCCTTTAGCTGTAGCAGGATGAGACTGCACCCTTTTGGACATTTTAGATAAACTCTTTAGTAGTAAATAGGGTAAATTTAGGGGGTAATATCCATTAATGTGCATTAACATTTTGATATGATAAATGTAAACTAGTGAAAACCTACCCTCACATGTAATATACCTGCAAATGATTATCAAATAAGTATGCCACTCCTTTATGATCCAACTATGTGGTATCCCCTTTTTTCAATTAGGGTTCTATTTTTCTGGTATCAAGAACTATTTCACGAACTCCATAACCACATTCTATTTTTTCCACCACCTTTCTCCACCAATGGGAAATTTTCAGGATCTTGCAATTGAGTGTTCAGTCACCATCATTAGCAATTTCCCAATTACAACTTCAAAACCATCAAAGGTTTGTGAGAAGATCATTGAGACTTGTTCATCGTGTCCCTGGAAGGTTGTGAAAAACTCAAACCAACCTGTGTCTTTAAACCTCTATGCCATTTGTGGATAGGATTCAAGAAATTTTTTTCCCTCAGGTTCCAATCTAATTATTTGTCCACTCTTCTTTGGAACCATGCTACTGGTATAATTCTGTAAACAACTCTACGCGATTTGGAACTGAGAATTTTAAAAACCTATGACTGTTAGAAACAAAAAATCGCTCCTATTTCCAATCCAATTTCTGCACATAATATATGATACATTAGAATAACAAATGATGGTATCTTTTAATAATATCAAGACGTGTTCCCCCGGATGGGGTGCCACGCGCTCAAATGAGGACACGTGGGAGGCTGCCGGGACGCCAATTAATGGCATCAACCGACGCAATCCCACTGCTGATTAATTGAACTATGGCTTGCATCAGCCACCTTAAAGTGACGAGCCCTCTTGCATGCGAGAGAGGTACCAGGCGACAGAGCACTATCGACCTAGTGTTAATGGCGATCGCGAGCAAAGATTTATGGGATTTTATAGTGACAAGAGACAGGGGAGAGATGTATTGGTCCTATGCAGAGCTCATTCTGTTTGAGCGGTATTTCCGACCTCAGGCCAGGACAGAAAAGGAAGAAGCTGACCTGCCACTCTGGCCTGCCCCCATACCTAGTCCTCCAGGGGTTTCCTCCATGCCCAGGCTCAGAGGCAAGTCGCGTCGGGGGGCAGCCTGGTACAGGGATGAATCCCGACGAAAACGTATACGACAATTTGAAAAATCTCTCACACTGGCGTCCATTCAACGGAAGAGAAGTCCTTGGTCGCCTCCCATGGAAATTGTTGAAGAAATAAGCCTCAAGGAGGCAATGCAAAGTCACCCTCCCATTGTACACTCAGAAGAGTGCAGGCCACAGCCCGAAGCACACCTGGGGAAACACAGTGTCGCAGAGAAGGACCTCTATCCACCTTGCATCGTCGAAGAGGAAGAAACACTCGGCGACACCAAAGAGCGGGCGAAGAATAAGTGGACACCACCTCGACCACCGGGAGACTCCAGTGCAGGTACAACAAATAACTCTGGCACAAGGACCTCTGGTGATAGGGGACGGATGGACCAGGCCACCTTCTCAGAACTCTGGCACCTACCACTCGTCTTTGAGCTTCGCAGCATGCTAGACGACCTGGCCTTTCATCTAGCCAAGATGGATCAACGGATAGACATGCTCTTTGCAGCACTCTCGAAGAATGCTCCAAAGAAGCAATGCCCAACATGCACACAGGAGTACTCGATTCCAGTAGGTTGGTGTCGGATGGGTTACAAGAGAGCGAGCTAGAGAAAATAGTTCAGCAGGGGCTCTGGTTAGAAGGTTTTTATGTTATTTCGATTTAGTTAGTCTGTCGTAGTTCCCTTTTAGTTAGACATGATCACTCTTTTGAAACTTGATGGCACTGTCGCCCTGGTTTCCCTCGGGCAGGGCGTGCAAATATATTTTTTGATAAATGTATTGCACATGGCACAGGAAACCCAGCTGTCCTGGTTTCCTACTCAGGCAGGAAAACTGGCGTTACCACCCGTCACTATATACTCTTGCTTTTTGATAATATAACAGGTTCCACCGGTTTATTTAAAAAAAAATAATAATATCAAGACGTGTTTGACTTGATGTAGGTCCTGGCTGGTACAACTCGATCCCTTACATGTGATGGTAAAAATTGTAGAATCAACTCAAGAAAAGATCATGGAGAGCATGTAGATCCTCTAATCACGATTTGCGCAATTATGATGAGATATGGGTTAGTTGGCACATGTCAAAAAATAATTATCCTTAGCACTACAGGAATGGCATTATTCCTATAGCACCATTCATGACTTGGAAAAAATTTGAATTTTCAAAAATAAAATAGACAAGTGATGTAACAAATCTCATCAAATCAAGTCTTAAACCTTCAAAAACTTAAGAAAATCATTTTAAAGTGTAAAAATTCAAAACATGACAAATCAAACCAAGGGGTACAAGTCAAAATTAAAGAAAAAAAGTATAAGCAGAGATGATTTAGGATTAGGGATACTCACTTAATCAAGAACAAAGTTAGATACTAATAGACCTCATGACTCTACAAACTTGACAAGTCACTCCATCCACTCATGCACTTGATCCTTTCCACTATGTCCCTATGCTCGTTAAGTAGTCAAATCAAACTTTGAAAAGGGTGTTGCGAACTCACTAGGCATTTTCGTAGCACACCTCTGTACATGTGTTCCTTTACCATCATTTTCCATAATCAAAATGATGTCATGTCTTTTATTGTTTTCAACACCCTTGTCTTCAAAAGGAATATTATGATTTGGTTATTTATGAGGTTCTAACTATTTACCAAATTTGAAATCCTTCTCCTAAGATTAGCGTTGATGAAACCACTAGTCCAGATAGAGCTGCAGATTGCACTACAGTATTAATTGTTTGATGTGAATTTGTTAGGGTCCTAACCCGCACATAGGTAGAACAATATATTTGGATGTAATAAAGGTCAATATTAATAAGGCCTTGCAATAACATAGAATAAGTCGAATGTAAGAATACCTAATAGAATATCCCTCTTCTAGAAGGATCTTCCTCTAGATGCTTCTTTTGATAGACATATTTAGTATAAATAGGAGTTGAGGGTATGAGAACCCTAGCTTGGAGGTTATTGTAATAGAGCTCTGCTTGACTGGAGGTTGCCCCCTTGAAGAGGCATGTGAACATTGCTCTCAGAATCAAAGTGTTATTTTTGTTGTTATTCTTATATCATTTCAGTGTTATAATTATTCTGGTTATATTGTTGTTATTCTTATATCATTTCAGTGTTATAATTATTCTGGTTATATTGTTGTTATTCTACAATTTCTAGCATTTTATTTTTGTACTGCATACTTTTTATATCTGGTATATTACAAGTGGTATCAAAGAACTTTCCTTGGCAGAAATTGTGGGTAATTTTTTTTCACGGTAGAGACGTATTCCAGCATCTTTAAGCCACAAAGATCTGTTGTTACACACATAAACCCATGGTTGAGGGATTCATACACACAGAAAATACAAGTGGTTCTTAAGCGCACATATGTTGGCCACCCTTGTAACCCCTGTTGGTACCCCTTCGAGTGGTAGCGCATCAGACAACACCTGTGTACGGATCACCCTAGATTTCCTAAAGCCCTCTTTAGATAAACGGATGGGCCACCTGACTGTTATAGTGCCACTGAGAACAACACTCGAGAAGATACTCTCTTGTACCTGGGTAGTCGGGTAGTATGGCTAAGGGTATGGTCTATCCTCCTTAGTTAGTTCCTTGAGATATTGGTTCGATTACTACTGTTGGACCCCACACATATATCATAGAACTATAGCACATGGAAAACCCTTGTCTGTAGAACCCTTGAATACCTAACCCTTGGGGACAAAAACATAAACAAATTAAAACAGACAAGATCTATTGCCGTGCAACTATGTTTGGATTTCCAAGTAAATAGACATTTATTTTTGGTTAAGCATTTGGTCATTTCCTCTCTGCAGTATTCTTCAGACCAGAGTATAACTCTGCAGGTGTAAAAAAAAAAAGTCTGGAAATTTTTTCACCATTATTTGAGACCTATTCCATTGGATTCATCTCTTTTCCCTTATCAAATTCATCCATATCATTTTTTGGAAAAAAAATTGACCCTACCGCCCTTTTTCAGTTCCTCCATCCTCATGGCCCATACCTGTAGCCAAGACTTGGAAGCTCACTTCAACACCTTTCAATCTAGTCTCATCAAGACCCAACAAGAAGTGAAACAACTCAGTGCCAACATTGTCGCCATCAATACAACCATGCAGTCCTCAATGGAGAAAATCAAACAAGACCTCACTACCCAGCTTGAATCTGTCTTTTTGGCACTCTGCACCAAACTGCATATCCCTACAGATAACCCTTCCTCTTCCTCACCTCCACATACTGAAGGTGACCATTCCTCTCATTCCTATAACTTTCAGAACCATCACTTTCAACATGACCTATGCCTTCTATGGGTGGATGTGACCAAATTTGATGGCTCAGACCCCATTGGTTGGGTAACCCAAATGGAACATTATTTCTCTTTATACGACATTACATATGACTTGGCCAAACTCCGATATGGTGTTCTCCATCTAGATCAAGAATGTTGGCAATGGTGGAAATGGAAAAAAACTTCTCGTCAAGGGTATATTTCTTGGACACACTTTGTGGTAGATATTTATGAATGCTTTGACACTGAAACCAACCATTTGGGTCGTTTGACAAAGTTGAAACAATCAAGAACAGTGGAAGACTTTGTAGTTTCCTTTGAGCGCCTAGATTTTCGGACAAAGGGCATGTCTGATGCCTTTTACCAAGAATGTTTTATCATTGGCCTCAAGGATGAGATTTGGGCCCATGTCCTCATGGATTTGCCTCATAGTATGAGCCCCAACAACTCCTTAATGTAGGCATTATCTTCCCTAGTATAAGCCCCTACTCTTCTCCTATGGTCATGGTCTTGAAGAAAGAAGGTTCTTGGTGAATATGTCCTGACTTCTGTGCCCTAAACAAACTTACCATTAAAGACAAATTTCCCATTCCTATCATTGATGACCTCCTGGATGAATTGGGTGGTGCCCAATTATTTACTAAACTTGATCATCGTTTAGGCTACCACTAGATACATATGAAAGAGGCAGACATTCCCAAGACTGCCTTTAGAACTCATGAGGGCCACTATGAGTTTTTGGTCATGCCCTTTGACTTGTGTAATGCCCCCTCCACCTTCCAAAGCCTCAAGATTCATGTCTTTCATCCTTTTCTCCATCATTTTGTCTTAGTTTTCTTTGATGATATCCTCATCTATAGAAATACCTAGACATAACATCTTACTCATGTGGATCGATTTCTCCATCTACTCTCTCAGCATCAAATTTTCCTGAAATAGTCTAAATGTGATTTTGGCGCCTCAGAAGTAGAGTACTTGGGTCATCCGGTTGGCAAGGATGACGTCAGGGTGGATCCTAAAAATATTAAAGCTATGCAAGATTGGACTCACCCAAAGACTCTCAAAATCTTGCATGGATTTCTGGGCTTAACAAGTTATTATCACAAGTTTGTTAAGAATTATGGAAATATTGCAATGCCTCTCACTGCTCTCCTAAAAAAGAAATCTTTCACTTGGACTCCAGTTGTTGCTCAAGCTTTTCAAACCTTGAAGATAGCCATGTGCACCACTCCAGTCCTGGCCCTTTCTGATTTCACAAAGACCTTTGTCCTAGAATGTGATGCTTCAATGAAAGGAATTGGTGTTGTCCTTATGGAAGAGGGTCAACCTTTGGCCTTTACCAGCAAGAAACTCTCTGAAAGAAATCTGGGCAAATCTATCTATGAAAAGGAAATGTTAGCTATTATGCACACCTTTGATTTGTGGCGCTCTTATCTATTGGGGAAATGCTTCCAAATTAAGACAGACCATCAAAGGCTCAAGTATTTTTTGGAACAACACATTTCCTCCTCTGAGCAACAAAAATGGGTAACTAAGATATTTGGCTATGATTATGAGATCATTTACAAGAAAGGAAAAGAAAATGTGGTTTCATATGCACTTTCCCACAAATATGAAGATGAAGGATCCCTTTTTTCTCTTTCCTTCATTGTACCAGATTGGCTCCAAGCTGTTTTCTAGGAATGGATACACAATCCCAAAAGTTCGCAGTTGATCCAACAATTGTAATCTAGTGCTCCAGTGCCCCCAAGGTACTCTTGGCTCCATGATGAGCTTCGATAAAAAGGCCGTTTGTATTTAACTAAACAATCAAATATTAAATCCACGATACTTTATGAGCTTCATGCTACACCAATAGCGGGGCACTTCAGGTTCACCAAAACCTATGACAGGGTCAAACATTTTTTTTTCTAGGATGGTATGAAATAGGAAATTCGTATTTTTTTCCCTGAATTTGATGTGTGTCAATGCAACAAGGGAGAAATAGTCAAATCTCTGGGCACACTACAACCACTCTCGATTCCACCTTCTATTTGAAAGGAAATCTCTATGGATTTTATTACAGTCTTACCCAAATCATGAAATAAATCAGTCATCATGGTGGTTGTTGATCACCTTTCCAAGTATGCTGATTTCTTCACTCTTCAACACCCGTTTACAGGATCCACGGTGGCTCAATTTTTCATGGATCAGTTCTTCAAGCTCCATGGCATGCCAAACTCTATTGTTTCTAATCACGACCCCACTTTCACAAGCAATTTTTGGCAAGAACTGTTCAAGCTACAAGGCACCCAATTGCATCTCAATACAACTTATGATCCCTAGAATGATGGTCAAACAAAATTTGTCAACAAGCATTTGGAAACACATTTGAGGTGGTTTGCCTCGGAAAAGAAAAATCAGTGGGCTCAATGGTTACCCCTAGTTGAATGGTGGTACAACACTTCATATCATACAACTACATGCATGACTCTTTTTGAAGTGGTATATGGACAGAAGCCACCTTCAGTTCTCTCATACTTACCTGGTGTCTCGAAGGTCCAGGTGGTTGAACAAACACTTACAGTTCGAGAGGCTATTCTCCATACCCTAAAAGAGAATTTGGTCATGGCACATAATCACATGAAGCAACAAGAAGATCAAGGTCACTCTGAATGTCAATTTGAAGAAGGGGATCAGGTTTTTCTTTTCCTGCAACCTTATAAGAAGAATTCCCTCCAGGTAGAGCATTGTCATAAGATGGCACCCAAATTTTATGGTCCTTATACAGTTCTCAATCATGTGGGATAGGTGGCCTATTAGTTAGATTTTCCCATTCATTTGAAGCTACATCATGTTTTTCATGTTCCATTCTTAAAGAAGGTGATCAGAACTAAGTGCCAAATTCAAACCAACCTTCTCAAGTTATCTGAAGAAGGATCCATTTAGCTACAGCCACAAGAAGTTTTGAACTAGCATGAGCGTCACCTACATTGGAGAACCAACAAGGAAGTGTTAATCTAGTGGAAAGATACAACTCCAATAGATGCCACTTGGGAACCAACTACCATTCTGCAACAATTTCCACATCTCAAGCCTTGAGGGAAAGGTTGTTTTTAAGGGGGAGGACATGTTAGGGTCCTAACCCGCACATAGGTAGAACAATATATTTGGATGTAATAAAGGTCAATATTAATAAGGCCTTGCAATAACATAGAATAAGTCGAATGTAAGAATACCTAATAGAAGATCCCTCTTCTAGAAGGATCTTCCTCTAGATGCTTCTTTTGATAGACATATTTAGTATAAATAGGATTCGAGGGTATGAGAACCCTAGCTTGGATATTATTGTAATAGAGCTATGCTCGACTGTAAGTTTCCCTCTCGAAGAGGCCCGTGAACATTTCTCTTAGAATCAAAGTGTTATTTATGTTGTTATTCTTATATCATTTCAGTGTTATTGGGATGATTATTCTGGTTATATTGTTGTTATTCTGCCATTTCTAGCATTTTATTTCTACACTGCATACTTTTTATATCTGGTATATTACATAATTGGAGGCTGAGGTGGATGTCACAACTCCAGGCTTGCTGCAAATCTTCCATTTATCATCTATAATGTCCAGGTACTTCATGAGCCATTCCAGTTGCATTGAAGATCGTTAAGATATTTATGTCTTATATTTTGGTAGAACCTGGTGCTGCAAGCTACAACTTCCCTCACCAACCAACCTATCTACCTTTTCTGCCACATACCCCATAGCCATTTTCATGATGAATTTTCCCTCCACTGGAACTCAAACCTTTTTCTTCATATTTTGAACGACCAGTTAACATCTTGGCTCAAATTTCCCATACCGCACTACTGAAACCACTGCTAGACTACGCTATGGATCCCTTGTTCCTGTTGGAAATACTAAAACAACTGAGAGGGGGGGTGAATCAGTTGTTTATAAGCTTAAAAAAAATTTATACCTCTTAAGATTTATTAATCTTTATTCATGTGGTCATCAACAATATACAACACATGAACAGTAAAAGTAAAGACCATCAATCACACATAAAATACACACAGAGACAGATTTTCACGAGGAAACCCATAAAGGGAGAAAACCTCTTCTTCTTCTAAATGATAGGCAGTCTTTTACAGTTATGTACATCATTTAAAATTGAGCACCAACTCAATGTGAGGCTGCTACCTCTGTTTTACAAGCTGCAACCTGTTTGAGAGCTCCAACTCTCTGGTTTCTCTAGCACCCACTAGAAGGAAGCACCAACTCCCTGAGTATTCCAGCACCAACTAGATGGAAGCATCAACTGGATGGAAGCACCAACTTCCAGTTACACAGGCTCCAACCTGCATAACAGAGAACACCTGTTCTCCCTAGAACCACCTTGCCACCCTTGTTTCTCTGGCTGCAACCAGATGGAAGCTACAACCCCCTGTGTTCAAGCACCCACTTGAAATTCAGAGGACAATAGTCCTCCCAAGCACCTCCCAACCTCCCTAATTTATAATCAATAATGAATACACAGACAACTACTGAAATAAATCAAGTCTTACCAATCTTTCTCTGTATCTGATCTTCAACAATCTGTTCTGTAATTATTTTCTTCTTTTATTTGTTTAGCAGGTCCGCTCTGCATCAACTTTTTCTGTTCATTTTTCTCTGCTTCTGTTATGTCAGTCATTTTACTCTGCGTTTTTTCTTCATTTCATCTCGCTCTGCACATTTGATTCATTTCTTCCTATGCCTTTTCTCATTTTCTTTTTCTTTCTGTTTACTCATTTTTCCTTCAGAACGACCAACCACATACAGTGTCACTCATTTTCTTTTATACACCCTGCCTTGACGATTCCACTTCCCATCTCCTACGGAAAGAACAGTGACAACTATCCCTATAACTGAAACGTTAACACCTTTACAATCACGAGTCTGTTTCACTCAACAAATTCATACCAGAGGAGTTAACTTCAAGAAAGAATGGTAACCCTCCAATCACTATCAATTCTTATCCGCACCGTTGGTTTATCTTTATTATTCTTGCCTTTTAATTCAGGTTTCGACATTCTTCATGTTCAATGTTCTTTTCACTTATAAATGCCGATACACAAAATTCTATATATCGGTCAAATCAACGATCCAGGTGTAACTTTGGCTCAACGGCTCCGATTATGTCGCGATATCGCATATCGTGATTTCGGCATTTCTAATGTTGCAAGTTCTTGTCACTACCAAATCACGATCCCCGAAACTCCGATGAGAGGTCAGATCAACGGTCCTGATTATTTCTGGATCTGATGGTCTAGATTCAATCGTGATTTCGCATATCGCGAAATCAGATTTTTTGTTGCATTATGTTCTTTGCATTATGAAATCCCGATCCCCGAAACTCCGATGAGGAGAATCAACAGTCCATATCTCATGCTTTCTTTAATAGCTGAGATCAAATCGCGAAATTGCATATCACGATTTCAAAGTTTTCGATGTCAAGTGGATTGGACATTATAAAATCCCGATCCCCGATTCTCTGATAAAGAAAATCAACGGTCCGGATGCATTTTGGATTCAACAATTATGATTGAATCACGAAATCGCACATCGCGATTTCAGGTTTCTCTTTGTCAAGAGATTTTGACATTGCAAAGTGTCGATTCCCGATCCCCGATACTCCGTGCAGAGATTCAACGGTCCAGATAACTTCTAGCTCGACGGCTTAGATTAGATCGGGATTTTGCACATCGCGATTACTCCCACTTCTCCTTGTTCTTTAAAGGGTGTGCAGGTTATCCTTGATCCGACGATGATCGGGTCTTGCGTTTGGATCTAACGGTTACTGAATCATCTCCACAACCACAACTGTACTTGCACTCCATGCAAATATTCAACGACTGCGATTAAATTGTGAAATCGCATTTTGCGATTTCGGAGTTCTTGATGTCAAGAGATTTTGGCATTACAAAGTCCCGATCGTCGATGCCTCTGCTGACGCACACGTGGTTTGACATGTGTTATATCTTGCCATGTGTCACTCTAATTCGTGACTTGCATATGCCTGAAGTGTTAAATCTGCCTGACACCTGTCATTCCCTGGTTGTGCCACGTGTCCCTGGGTGACGTGGTCTACCATCGTGAGTTGGATCAACGGTCTAGATCTCATGTTGATCTGACGGTGTAGATTTAGTCAGGATTTCGCATATTGCGAAATCAAGATTTTCGTTGTCGAGTAAACTGGACATTTCAAAGTCCCGATTGCTGAATCTCCGATGACTTATCTCCCTCGCAACTTCTGTAAATCTGATGGTTGTCGGCCTTTCAGGAAATTTGAATGGGATCCAACGGTCACTGGATCGTCGTCTTCCTTATTCTCTGCAAACTCTTTCTACACGTGTTTTCTTCAATTTTGTTCCTCCTGATCTTTTACGTCCGAATCCCCAAGGGGTTTTATCCTTCATATCCTGCCATCTCCACTATTTCCATCAATGACAACAACCATCAACACACATTCATTGCTTGTTCAATATTTGCCAACAATCTCCCCCTTTGGCATTGATGGCAACACTTGCATTCAGACTCAACACTCCTCTACATTCGTCCATTCAGACTCTCCTCTGCATTCGGTCAATCAGGCTAGACTCTGTTCCAAAAACATTTCGAACTTCGAACTCAACTCCTTTCTCCCCCTTTGACATCAATGTCAAAGAAGAAACATTCTTTCACTGAACTTGTTGCAGAACATACTCCCCCTGTCATCTATAAGCATTTAGGAAATCCACTATATATTCAATAAGCACTCCCCCTGACCCGGTGACCCTTTTAAACACCATAAATTATCACCCCCAATTTTTGACGAAGATATCCAAAAGGGGTTGTTGCTAGTGGTTTAGTAAATATATCAACAATCTGTTCTGTAGAAGGTATATAGTTCAGTTGAACAACTCTGTTTGTAACTTATTCTCTAAGAAAATGATACTTGATTGGAATATGCTTAGTCTTGGAATGAAGAACAGGATTCTTGGAGACACTTATTGCACTGGTGTTATCACAATGAATTGGAATAGGGTCAGTGTAGGTTACCTTCAAATCTGCAAGAGTTT